>ML263239.1:6173-45439 GCA_005239495.1 Nicotiana undulata | reverse complement strand
TTTTTACCGAGGCCAACGGGTGCCCGTGCCCCCCGCCCCCTAGCGTAGGTCCGCCCCTGCTCAAAGGTATAACCTCTAACACGTAACTAAACAAAAGAGAAGTAATTTGCAAATTACGTTGTTATTTTCGCACGCATTGGAATTAGTAGTCAAACTGTCAACGGTCAGGTCAAAGTAAGGTAACAGTTGAAAATTTTCATTTCAATAATAGAGGTCCATTATTATTTTGACAAAAAAGAATTTTTGGATTGATCATTTAAAAATAGTCATCATTTGTCAAGTCATTAAAAAATAGTTATTATTTTGCTGCAACAGAGACCGATCCGGCATAATATACTGGAGTTCGGTGCATCTGTGTATGAACTTCCAGCATATTATGCTGGACCGAAATATTATACTGGAACTCCAGTATATTATGTTGGAGTTCCAATATACTTATGCTATATATTATACTGGAATTCTAGTATACTATGCTGGAATATTATTTGAATTTTAAATATTATTTTTGTTAGATTTATTTTTATATGAAAAACGGCTAAATTTTGATTACTTTTGAACTATGACTATTTTTGAACGGCAGTTCGTTAATCAGGTACAAAACATTATTGCAAAAGCAGTATAAAAGTAACAGCTCCGAGTACTTATAATTAATCAAAACCTCTGACTTTTATTTCAAGAACTGGATTCTCTCTGTAGTTTCAGTTCAGAAGTCAGAAAGTTCTATGAATTTTATTAGCCATCACCCTCCACCTAAATTATTGGTAGCAGCAGCAGCAGCCACAAGGCTCCACAGTCCACACAAAACTCAAAGATTTGACTTCTCTACAGAAAAAAACACAAAAAAACAATAAAAAATAAAAAAAGTTTTTTGTCTTCATACTCCTTAAGGAGTGTACTAAATCAGTAAAATACCTAATACCCTTTTCTCCCTCTGTCCTCACATTTTTCTGTAAGCTTCAAGATACTTGTGAATTATTGGTCCCTTTTTCTTCTCCCTTTTTCTTGAATTTTTGCTTTGAATTCTTGAATTTGGTGTCCATTATAAAGTTGGCTGCTTTCTTGGGTATGCTGTCTTTGGTTTTTTGTGGGGCTCTAGAGAAAGAAGGGTAACAGTCGCCCAATATTTAATTCCTTGATTTGGTCTGCTAGTTGTGCTACAATTGTTGCAGAAAATCAGTTTCTTTTTTTGACTTAAGCAGTGAATCTGAAGTTGGAAATTGGGACAAATTTCAGCTCTGGCTCTCTTATAGGTAAGTGCTAACCAATTCTCCCAATCTCCAAATTCAGCTTAGCGTACCCTCCCCAGATTCCACCAGGTGGGAACATAGTGAGTTTGTTGTTAGTTGTTGTTGTTGTGTTTCTGTTTTTCATCTGGGGGTTTTAGGAAACAGTTTGTTTTTGTCCTTTGAATAGTCTTTCTGTTGCTTTCACTTTGGAATACTTGTGCTCAATTTCAATTCAAGCAGTTACCTTGATTTTGTGAGGTCAAAAAAAGTGAACTTTTTGTATAATGCAACCTAAAAAAGTAGTTAGTATGGAAAAATTTCCTGTTGTTTATGACCCTTTGAAACCAAAATCTGATTATATTGGGGTTCTTGATGTTTTTGTACATCAAGCTAGAGATATTCATAACATATGCATATATCATAAACAAGATGTGTATGCCAAGATTTACTCAATTAGTGATCCAGAAGAAACAGTTTCGACCGATACTATTAATGGTGGGGGAAAGAATCCAGTTTTTAATCAGAGTCTTCGAGTCAATGTTAAGAGTGTTGAAACATCAGTGAGATGTGAGATTTGGATGATGAGTAGGGTTAAGAATTATTTGCAAGATCAGTTGTTGGGATTTACCTTAGTTCCTCTTTGTGATGTTCTTGCTGAGAATGGAAAGCTAGAGCAAGAATTCTCCTTATCGTCGAGTGATCTCTTTCATTCGCCATCTGGTTTTGTGCAATTGACACTAACATATACTGGTGCAACCCCAGAAGTCTTAGAGATTCCCACACCTGGCCATTCTTTGGCTGCAGCAAATGACTGTGACAAAGGTCGTGGAGTCGCTGACAGTATTCCTTGTGAATTGGTTAACATTGAGTTCCCTGATCCCAAAATTGTGAATGAAAATGAAAGAATGGTTACTGAGTATTATTCAATTCCCTGCACTGAATTGGATAGTCAAAGCTCTGAGCATATTGACTCCACGGAGAATGGTGATCACATCTCTCCCAAGAATGTTGAGCATACACCAGAAAGCGCGGTTGTTGAAGGTCATGATGCCACTGAAATCAAGAAGTTAGAGACTTCAACCAAAGGTTCTCAATCAAACTCACCATCTGTTTGTGACACCAAACAAACATCAAACTCTCCAAGCGAGGAGTCTGTGTTGCTTCTGAAGTATGGTAGTAAGGACAGCGCCAAAGAGGTCGATAGCACCACTCCTGCTGTTGCTGCTAGCACTTTCACACCGTCAGTTGTCAACGTGAGCATTGTACCAGAGCAAAAGGTTGTGCAGCAAGAGATAGTCGATATGTATATGAAAAGCATGCAGCAATTCACAGAAGCTCTAGCAAAGATGAAACTTCCTCTGGACATGGAAAGTGTATCAGCCATCCAAAATGGAAATGACAACACAGAGAGCTCCGGTTCAAGTGAGAAACCACAAGCGCGTCCAAGCGGCCAAAGCCCAAGAGTGTTTTATGGTAGCAGGGCCTTTTTCTGAACTGTAGTTCCATTTAAAAAGGTTCACAAAAAGAAGTTGCTTGTATTTTTAATCTGCCCTGAATCTACTAACTTGTAGTTGAGCATGGACTGAAATATTTCCAGTTTAATTAGGATGATCAGGAAGAGGTTTTCCTTGAACTTCTGCCTTTTCTGTATTATGTATTGTGTTACTTAATGTGACCCTTTCCTTGGTCCTTGTCAATTAACAATCCACTGTCTTTACATCTTTCATTTTCTAACACTGATCTCAAGAACTTATGAATCTTTCATTTCCTAACACTTAGTTCAAGACTTAGTGATAACACTGAAATTGTGCATGTTTTATGTTGTATGACTAAAAAGGTAGAATTTCATTACCTGCTTAAAGTGTCCATGTTTTGTTTAATCTTATCGTGTTTGGGAATCAACCACTGATGTTTGCATCAGGGCAGGATGTATCACACCCCTTGGGATGCAACCCGTCCCTGAACTGTGCGTGAATACGGGATGCTTCGTGCATCGTGCTGCCTTGTTGACGTCTGAACTTTTGAGTAAACCATATATATACATGGATTTAATGTTTGTGTTCATGACAAACTTGAAACTGAAGTGCTCAAAATGGATCTTGATTTCAAATTTTCCTTTTCTTGCATGTTATTAACATGGCAGTCTATGTCACAGAATATGTAGCATGATAGATACAGGTCCCTAAAAGGACTGAATGCCAAATGATTTAGTCATGGAGTAGTACTTTGGTTGAGATTATTTTACTTATAAATTTGATATCTATGGCAAAATTGTGTTCTGATTTTGCAAGTTCATGTAAGTTTGATATTGTAGCTTCTCAATGTGGTCTCTTTCTACTGCCCTACTTTGAAGTAATGATATTTGAGTTCCATACAACAACGACAACCCAGAATAATCTCACGAGTGGGGTTTAGGTAGAGTAGTGTTTACACTGACCTTACCTCTATCCTGGGGTGGAGAGGTTGTCTCCGATAGACCCTCGGCTCAAGAAGATGAGAGTTCCATCTTATTATTATGTTTCAAAAGTGTGAAATAGGGAATGAAAATATCACATGAAATTTAAAAAAATAAACTTTTAAAGTAGTAATACACATTAATTTGGCATTCTCTAAATTTCTTAGACTTTTTTCATTCAAAGAAAGAAGTTGCATTTTTTGGTTCATTTGTAGCAGAATGATATATACTGTACATCAATATGTGCAAGAATCTCAATTCAAATGATAATAAGTAAAATGAGCATCAAAGTATATATAGTAATTTATTCATTAGGGGGACCCTAGATGGGTATCCCTAAAATGTATCACACTAAATCAACAACCTCCCTTACATTCAAATGGAGAAAGGAAAAATCCCATTTAAGGGAAAACTAACAAAGCAAACAAATTACCAGACAAGAATCTGCAACTTTGCAGCAACATTACTGGAAAAACAAAAAAACATTAAATCTAAACATTTTACGCAAAACTTTCTGTCTATTTTTGTTGTGTATGTATCGCTGCCTCACCAGAGATGCATGATACATTTCTGACTATACGCCGCAATCTGATTTTACACCTCACTCAAGGGAAAAAGAAAGGGAATTCCTAAAGACATAAACTCAACAAAAAAGAAAAACCTTTAGCACAAAATCTTGTAAACTTCTATCTCTAGACCTTCAAAACAGGCACTCCAGTTAGCCCTACAAAAGGATATCCAATTCTTTAACCTCTCTCAACTTCATATAACTATAGAAGTATGCAAAACTCATGATTCAGATTCTACACCAAATTTTTCACCTAATGTAAAACACCCTTGTTTGGCAATATTCTCCTAGCCACCAATACCTGCATCAATACAAAATCAGCGGATTAAGAATCGTATGATTTGACATCATAAGCAACAAATAAGTGAAAGTATAAACAAGAAAGAAGAGGGGGAGATACATATGCAACAAGCGGGAAGAGGGAACTAACGAAATCTTTTGGATCAGACAGTATTAGGCACCAAGTAGAAAAGTAATAACCAAAAATTGAGAAAGTAACTACCATATTTCTACTTTGAAAAGCTTTGCACGGATAATTTCATTCCGAGAAAAATAGCAAGAAAGAACTAGCATCTAAATCATGTAGAAAAAACAAACAATGTTAAGCAAAAAGAACTTCTATTTGCTCCAGTAACTATCAACAAGGTTAACAATATTCAAGTCAAATCTTTGATTCTTTTCTCTTTTTTTTTGTTTCCCACACGGTGTCTGGTACACGCATTAAGGACCCAACTAACTCTGGGTTCGCACCGGGAAGCCCCACATTGGGGGGTAAAGCGCTCCCTAACAACGGCAACTTTATACTCAGGGCTCGAACTAGAGACCTTGTTAAAGATGAAGGAGTACTTATCACTCCATCACAATCCTTGTTGGTCTTTGAATTTATTTTGTTTCTTCTAAATTGTTGTGTATTAACACTTCCTTAGATCTTTAAAAAAAAGTGATAGTTCGCAAATGTAGAATGTCCAATTATCTCGCAGCCATGTATCATGAAGCATTATTGCTTCCGGACAGTATCTATATTCTCTTTCTCTCGAACATGGTATATAGTTTGAGAAAAGAAAGCATGACGCAAGTACTAGTTTTTTCTAGTCGGATGAGTGTGTAACAAACAAAAAGCAGTTGTGGAGTCACAGAAAATAGAGCCCTCTTCCATTGACCGGTCAATACAGGTTGGCCGGTCAATACAGGCTTCAGGTTAGCCACCACCACCCCCCACCCACCCACCCAACACACACACCCAAATACTTATCTGGGAATGCCTAGGTGCAAGCTATAAAATAACAGAAGGATGGGAAGTGTTTGAGAAAGTGGAAAAAATCTTTCAAACTGGAAAAAGAAATATGTATCCTTAGATGGCAGACACTTACTAACAGTGTTCTAGATTCCCTACCCACATACGTGATGTCCCTGCTGCCATTCCAGCAACAATGGAAAAGGGATGGACAGATTAAGGAGAACATATCTCTCCAGTTAATCTGACGATATTCTGTCACATTAAGCAAGATGGAAGGAGTCAGGGTCAAAATTCTGAGGGCTCACGATAAAAACATGTTATTCAACTTGTTTTTGGGATACAGCAGAGAAGAAGAGATGCTTCTGGAGCGATTCAAGCAAAGGTTAGCTCTCAGAACCATTGTGCTTGATGTGACTGGCATTGGCTCTTATGGGGTTGGAATATGGAATTTTTTAGAAATCTATGAGGATATAAATTCGCTGAAAAGACTCACTTCAGAGTAGGATATAGAAAAAAAATTCCCTGATTTATTCACATTTGGCGCAAACATGGAGACAGCTATAGCTCATTGCTTTACTGCTAATGGCTGGGAAGTCTGTTTAGGAGACTTTTTAGACTGGGAAATAGACAGCATACTGGTATGGTCTGAGCAGAAGGATACAATTCTCTCAGTCAAGTCATGTTATAAGTCCCTCATTACCTCTCCAAGTATCGAACAGAATCGTGGAAGATGATCAGGAAACTAAAGCCCCAACTAAGGTTCCTTGCTTGTTTCATCTTGGTGGTTGCTCATGATGCCTTCTGATACAAGAATTTGCAGAGAAGAAAGAGTGCACTTTGCATAAAATGCTACCTGAGTGAAAGGAGCTCTGACGGTGTATTTCTCAAAAGGTGATTTGATTCATGGAAGACCGCTATTCGAAATCTAAGTGAAACACCTGATCATCTATTTTTGCATCGCCTATCATCTCACAGTTATAAAGGTAATTTTACAGCGAAGGTATTATATAAGGATGAGGAGTAGGCCCATGTCACGAGCTTAAATATTGACCAGTGCACCAAGCCCTAGTATTTAAGTGGAAAAGTTTAGAGTAAGGAGCCCATTCAAAGCTAGAAACAGTGGATTTCTCAGTTATAAAAGAAATCAATATAAAATAAAGGTTTTTCTAAACATCTTCAGAATGTGAAAGAAGATATGGATCACTGCACTGCCGTTGTTTTGTGGGTTATGTGGAAAGAGAGAAGTCAAGTGTTTAGTTAGTTAGGTGGTACAACCTCAGGAATATATATGAAGCAGTCATGTTGATAGAATTCCTAACATCACTACAGGAGGGACTATATACTTTTTATCCTAATAAAATATTTTCCTCTAGTATATAAAAAAAATATATATATGGTAGGGAAGGCACAAACAAATATTCTTTTAAGTTGTTCTCATATATCCATATATTCACAAGTCATTATTTATTCTTGAAGATGTCCACAAATAAGTAGTCCCTCCGTCCCATTCGATGTGATGTTGTTAAGAATTTAAGAAAGAAAGACTTTTGAAACTTGTGATCTAAAAAAAGCCATAGATATTTGTGTGTTTATAAATCATCTAACTAAGGGTAAAATGAGAAGTTTAAAGTTAAATCACCGTTCGACTAAAAAGGTAGGTGCATCACATAAATCGGGATAGAGGGAGTAGTATTATCGGTCAAGAGAAAAAGCACCACCTTTGTAGTATCAGACAACACCACATGAGGAAACTGACTACTGTGAGGAAGAGGAGAAATCTACTGGATTTTTCATTTTGACAAGTTTAGGAGACAACATATTAAATAAGAGTTTTAAGTCAGAGTAGTCAAAAGTGAAAAGCTCAATGAAGCGCCAATCTATGTTAGAGCTTTAAGTGCAAAGCGTAATTGAAGTGTGGGCTTTAGCGAAGAAAGCACAAACGAAGATTAAATAAAACAGAAATGTAATACAAGAAAACATAACTATAACACAAACAATAACTATTTGGGCAAAAAAAATGATAAAACGGTAATTTAGCTACATATATATTGTTGCTCCCTTAAAGACATAACCCATCGGGGAAGGTGCACACGCCTTAACACCTTTATGCCTACAGGCAAAGCGCACACACTGGACTTCACCGAGCTTCAGGGCTTACTCGTGCTTTAAGTGAGCCTTTAACAACACTACACTTTAAATTCTATGAACATTTACATAATTAGGTCACTTAAAAGGTAAGTACATGTAAATCTCTATGATAAGCATTAACTATCATTACATGTTAAACTACACTGATAGACACACTGGACTTCACCGAGCTTCAGGGCTTACTCGTGCTTTAAGCGAGCCTTTAACAACACTAGACTTTAAATTCTATGAACATTTACATAATTAGGTCACTTAAAAGGTAAGTACATGTAAATCTTTATGATAAGCATTAACTATCATTACATGTTAAACTACACTGATAGAGTAAAAAATCTTCACACTATATAACTTAAATCAACTAAATGCTTCTAGCTTCAAAAAAAGATGATCACGACAATTCAAAGAAAAAATTGCTTCTAGCTTTCACTGAGCAATTAGGCTTCATAAAAACTAACCGGTCATCAACTTATAGAAAAGATGATCACAACAAAGAGGTCAAAGATGGAGGTAAACTAGAAAGACTGTGATGTTGAGCGAGAAATGAAGGTTTATTTGTCAACCTAAATCTTTTGCAATTACATATGGTAATGCATCACAAGCTCTATCCACGAATATCACTTCACCACATAGCATCACAAATTTTAGAACATCAAAGTATCACCGATGTTACTAGTTTTAGCTCAGTAAATTCGGAAATAGTATGTGTCAGTAATTTGAGTATATATAATTGATTTGGCAGCTCTTTTTTCTCTATTCTTTTCTTGCCTACCGGGGTTAAGGTTTGTACGATGCAACAACATCAATCAGTTATCTTAAAACACATCAAACAAACATTTGGCAGGCTAGCATTAAGCTGGTATTTGAATTTGAAGAATTCCAAAAGCTAACACATGATAAAATATGTCAATATTTGCAACCTCTAGGATCAGAAGATTATGTAGCAAAAATCATATAAAATAGGGAAAAGGTCCAAATATGCCCGTGAACTATTTGAAATAGGACAAATATGCCCGTCGTTAATAATTTGGCACAAATATGCCCAAACCGTCCAATAGTTGTGCAAATTTGCCCTTTTTTTAACTGAAACAGTATTTTTTCTTTTCTTTTTTTAATTAATTAAAATCAAAATATATTTTTTCAGTTTTTAGAAAAATATCGCTTTAAAAAAATTGAAAACTAATTTCTAAAACAATTGTTTTTTGTAAAAACTAAAAAAAAAATTGAAAAGCAATTTTCTAAAGCAATGTTTTTGTAAAACTGATAAAAAACAAATATTTTCTTTTTATCAGTTTTTAGTTTTAAAAAAATTCAGTTTTTTCCAGTTTTTACCGCTTTAGAAAATTGCTTTTCAGTTTTTTTTTCTATAATTTACCAAAATCATTGTTTTAGAAATTAATTTTTCAGCTTTTTTAAAGCAATTTTTTTTTCGTTTTTAGTAAAAATAAATTCAGTTTTTTTTTCCAGTTTTTACAAAAACATTGCTTTTTAAATTTTATTTCTGTTTTTACAAAAACATTGTTTTAGAAAATATTTTTCAGTTCTTTTGTAAAACTGGAAAAAAAATATTTCCCTTTTTTTTCTTCAGTTTTTAGTAAAAAAAAACTTTTAGAAAAATTGCTTTAGAAAAAAAATATTTTGATTTTAATTAATTAAAAAAAGAAAAGAAAAAATATTGTTTCCGTTAAAAAAAGGGCAAATTTGCACAACTATTGGACGGTTTGGGCATATTTGGGCCAAACTATTAACGACGGGCATATTTGTCTTATTTCAAATAGTTCACGGGCATATTTGGACCTTTTCCGTATAAAATATATTGACATCATAAGATCATAACTTAAAAGCGAAGACAAAGAGGTTTCTAACAGAACATAAGCTAAATCAATAGTAGAGGTCTCTGACAAGAATGAAGTACATGAGCATTTAAAATTGCGCACGAAATTTTCATTATGGAAGAACTGCTTCTAAAATTTGGAGCGGACCACAACTTTGAAAAGGTTGGTGCTCGATCAGTGATAATGCTCAATCTACCTGAACATAAAAGTGTTGTTACTGGCTTTGGTCCAATCACCAATGGGCCTCAGAAAGCCTTTCAAGAAACATCTCCCACACTAGAGATTTAACCTTCACTTAGGAGAAAATGGTGCCCAATTTTTGCTTCTGTGGAGCTAAGAAAGTAATCTTTGACTATTATTTTTAAATGTATTCTTTTGTCATTTTGACATGGAAAACATCACAATTTATAGTACTTCCACTAACATTCAAAAAAGGTGAATTTTCTTTTCAAAAATACATTAACCTATGTCCGAGAACCATAATGTGAAGAACTGCAAAAAATATCTTTGTGGCAGCAGAACTCAAAAATAGCTTCTAACGAGCTTGTCAAACTTACTCAATTCACCACAATGTGTCAATGCTACAAACCTTACACTAATTACAAGAAGTAGTAGTTCTACAGGATCTAACATTTAAACGGAACTTACAAGAAAGGAAAATGGGTGCATCCAAAGTCTAGTGGAACTACTTCACAAGCAGAGCGTATCTCACAGTAACGAGATGGGGCACAAGGAGAGATGGGATGTTATCAATTAAAGCTTACTACCAGAAACTGTTGGTGAGGGAGGAATTAGCTTTATCACATTCATCAGTATGGATACCCAAGACACCTAAAACAAAGTGTTTTTCTAAGTGGTTAGCAACTAGGGAAACCATCTTGATAGCCGATAACCGGAGAAACAGGTGGATTACACATGTTAGGTGGTGTTTTATGTGATGATTGGAAGAAGATGTAAATCACCTCTTCTTGCATTGTCATGTGGAAATGACTTTGTGGTGGAAGGTCTTGAATTGGTTCGGAGTACAACGGGTGATGTCAAGCACAGTAAAGGGAGCATTGTATAGTTGGCTTTCAGGAAAAGGAAGAGAAGGCCCAAGGAATGGGATGTTTCCCCTCTAGATCTCATATACCCAATCTGGAAATAGAGGAATAGGAAAGTGTTCGAAGGGGCCGAACAATGTAAAGACCTGCGGATTAGCCTAGTATTTTCAGTTTCTGTTTTGTGCACCCACAAGGATAGAGGCATATCTTTGTTCTACCTTTCTCTCTTTTTCATCTTTTAAAACCGCATTGAAAGAAGCAATTTTTTCTCACTCAAGATTGTTTTGCGCCTAAAGTTCAAATGGTAAGCTCCTTCAAAGTCACATCACTCGCGTTATATTACTTTGTCACTTTAATCAGTGATGCAAACAGTTTTAAACTTTTAATAATACCTGGATAGATTTTAAAATTACAAAGAAATAAGCAACCGAACTAAAGCTAAAATAAACCAGAAATAGCCAACTTGTAGCTTCTTTCATGCTTCCTTCTATCAATTGTCCAACTAATTCTCAGAGTTCTTTTCTTGCTTTAGTTGACCATAACTTGAAAACGAAGTAAGACTCACTTTCCTTTAGGTAAACGGAATTAAGCAAATTGACTTGCAATGTTGCTTCTACTTCATATGCAGGTTTCAAAATGAGTAAACAAAAAATCTGAAGCTCAAGCATGCTCTAGATAAAGAACTTGATGCAGAGGTAAAATAGCTAGATGTCACATCTTATGTGCAAGTATGAAAGATGCTTCTCTACAGAGAGAATCCCTATAATGACTTCCCCAGTTAGTTTCGAAAAGAAAAACCTTGATAACAAACTCAAGCAGATCAGAGAAATGTAAAGGACCAAGATAGCAAGTAAAGAGGGGGGAAAACATCAAATCACCTGGTCCTAATGGAAAATTATTGTATCAACAAAATCAAGTTAACAAAACCGACCACCAACATCCGGATCGATGTTCATTAGAAAATTAAAGGAATATTGAGCAAGGTGAAGCAACTACTAGCTACAAAAGGTTATTGAGAAGCTTACCTCTGTTTGTCTGTCTTTTACCAACACCATAACCGCCAACATAACTAGCTGAACTTTTAGGTGGCATATCCGAGGGTGCAGTACCGAGTCCATAACCAATTGAACCAGATCCATCTCGCTCAGAATTTGCAGAGCGCCAAGCGGAATCACTATATCCCAAACCACCGCTGTAAAGATCAGCAAGAGCCCCATCATAGCTACCATTAGATGCAGGATATGATGATGCAGGAGCCCCGCTTGTTGTAACATTTCTTCCATAGCCTCCAGCCAAACCATATAAACTATCATCACCCCCATAACCAAGATTACCACTTTGGTTAGAAACATTTCCTCCCCCTTGGGATGAAATTGAAGATGATCCCCAAACTCCAGTGTTGCTAAAATTTCCAGACCCCATGTTCCCACTCCCAGAAACCGCAAAGTTGCTAGAGCCTGTGGAATTAGTTCCATACCCCAGCCCCCCATTTCCCCACAAATTCCGAGTTGCTGAGCTGAAGAATGAGCTATTTCCTCCATTTCCTCCCTCAAAACCAATAGGACCGCCAAATCTATTCGAACTATTAACGTAATAAGGGCTCAGTCCTCGCCCATAGCTCAAGCTGCTGTTGAAGTTTGCATTTCCCCCATATCCTGGGCTTAACCCTGGTTCGAAGTTAAGACCCATTCCATAACCAGAACCAAATGGAGTAAAACCACTCCTACCTCCAGCAGCAATGGGGCTAAATCTACCGTCCATTCTGACTCCATATCCTCCAACTGTATTCGGAGAGTATCCTTGTGTGTAACCATTAAGGAAGGTATTGATCCTACTTAATGGAAAGTTATTGTAGCCACCAAGTCTTGGACCTGGCGATAACTCTTTGGGGACAGCACGCTTGACCTCAACCATTTTACCATTCAGCTCATGGAAGGTCTTAAGCAATACTTTATCCACTGCATCCTCTGAATCATAAGTTATGAACCCAAAGCCTCTTGGTCTCTGAGTGTTATGGTCGTACATAACCACTACATCTGTGATTGTTCCGAATTGCTCAAAGTAGGTCTTGAAGTCACTCTCAGTTACAGTGGATGCTAAACCTCCAACAAAGATTTTTCTTGTACGTCCTGGACCAGGAGAACCCTGAATGCTAGTACTGCTTCTACTTATTGTGCTCTGGTCATCCCTCGGAACAGCTTTCTTCGCTTCAACCTGAAAAATAAGTGGACCATGATAAATTGCAGAAAGAAGTAATTAGACCGTAAACTTTAATTGCTATTCCAGTCTAAGTTCAAATCAAAGTAGAGGGTAGCAAAGTTGATAGCATATGTGATATGCCACAAAATGGGTACAATGTGCCAGTTTTAGTCCAAGATATAATGACATGGGTACCAAGAAGGCTTAGAAATATACAATGCTAAATGTTTAAATCTCCATTACAATGTCAGAATTCACTTAATTTTAGGTGTCATACAATGCTAAATACCATGGGTACGAAGAAGGCCTAAATGCCTAAATCTCCATTACAATGTCAGACTTCCTTGATTTTAGGCGCCACACAACGTTAAATGCCATCGGTACCAAGAATGGCTAAGATATACAATGGTAGATGCCTAAATCTCCATTGCAATAACATACTTCCCTTGATTTTAGGCGTCATACAAAAGTATATTCATATCATAACGTTCAAACAACAACATTACGCTACTTGTTGAATAAATCGAAAAGAACTAACAGTAAAGCCAAATTTGCAAAACTATGAAAATTTACCATCCTGCCATCAATGTTGTGTTTCTCCTTGATAACCCGGTCAGCAACAGCAGGATCAGCAAAGACAATAAAACCAAAACCACGAGCACGACCAGTAGTCCTATCCTTCATAATTACAGCCTCTAAAACCTCCCCATAAGTACTAAAATACTCCTTCAGACGCTCTTCATTCGTATCCCATGAAATTCCACCAATGAATAACTTGCCAAGATCAGATTGCATTGTCCTAACAAAAAACAGAAATCAAATTCCTGGAAAAAAACTCAATCTCCAAATTACACAATCATCATTCTACAATATTCCAATTAAAGCTTTAAAAAAACTTCCATTTTCTCATATTAATACACACATCAAGATTCACTTTTTCAATTCCCATTTGATTAGATGAAATGCAGATTGATAAAACTAATAAAGCTCACACATTTACAATGAATAAAGTACTTTGACAACCTTAAACCAATCGGACATTATCAGATTCAATAAATAAGAAATCGGATCTTTAGACGATCAATCAAAATTTAGAATCAAAACACAACAACACAACAACCCAACAAATGAAAATGGTTGGTTTCATTTAATCAAAACAACAGCAATATAATTATAAAAAGATAATTGAGGAGAAAAAAATGAATACCCAAATCAAGAATCAGACGACCCAGATGAGAAAACAGTAAGATCTAAGAGATGAGAAGGGGGAAAGTAGGGCGTTGTTCTATAATTTTTTTTGCCCCTTCAACTTTGTGTCCCCCACTCTTTTCTCTTCTCTTTCCAATCTTTCCAATCAATATATGTAGTACTAAACAATTTTGAATACTACAATTTTATGTTCAGCTAAGAAAAAAGATTGTTTCTAGCCTTTAATTTTTTTTATATCTTTTTTTTTTATTAAATTTTTTTGGTAAGAAGAATATGTGGTAGTAAAGGAGAAAGGAAAACAAAAGAAAATTTGGTGTGATTTGATCTGATAAATTTGGAAGAGATTGCTTTGTGAAATATATATACTTTATATACTTACTGGAAAAATCCTTAGCAATAGTTCAGATTGCTAATGTTTGTGTTGTATGCATGCACGCCTATGTTTTGGGCCCACCACATCTCATCTTATAAGATAAATCCAACCGTTCATTTTATGCAACTTGTTTGAAATTCAAAGGATCACAAGATAAATGCTTTGATGAATGGTGCTGATTGATTTTGTTCCATTCCACTCTATTGTATGTATAAGTTTGACATAAAACATTGAAATTGGAATTAATAACAATATGAGTAATAAATCTTTGGTAATGACATAAGATGTTCCCTTGTAAATTATCTTTTATTTTTTATTGGCTAAATTATTGAAAATATTTTTTTTAAATATGAGAAATTGTCTTTAGTAACTATAAATATACGGCTCAAAATTCTTGATCGCCTTAACTTTATAGCTATTAAATTATCAGTATCATTTTTTAGTGTTTACAGTCCAATAACGATATTCGTGATTTAGGATTTATATTTCAAAAAGCGATCATACGAGATATTGATGTTCAGATTTGTCGTCAAGGTTCAACCAGTAATGTTATTTGTTACCTAAGCACTGCCTAGTGAACGAGATGTACTGGTCAAAGAAACGAGCAAAAATGACTAAGAAAATATTATTTGTGTTATAAAATAACGATCGTAAAGTAAATAAACTAAAGGCAAATTTAGAGAGAAACTGATATATTATTGAACTTTCAAACTGATGTACATAATGAACTAAAAACTCTTCTAGAAGAAAGGAAGCAGCTGCGAGGCTTTTCAGGAAGCAGTTGCAAGGTTTTTCAGGAAGCAGTTGCAAGGCTTTTCTTCAGCTGCTTGTAAGTTGTCTGCATGAGCTGCTTGCAACGTGCATGTTTAATAAGAAGTTGCTGCAAATCATTTCATTGAGCTGCTTGCAACCTGTCTACATCAACTGTTTGTAGATAAACTTCAACAGAGTACTAAATGGATAATCTTCTTCAGGAAGATTATCTATAGCGGAGTAATAAATGGACATCCACAATATGATAATTTCATAACACTCCCCCTTTGATGTTCATTAAAGATAATGTGTCTCGTTAAAACCTTACTAGGAAAAACCCAGTGGGAAAAACCTAGTGAAGGAAAAAGAGTACACATAATTAGTAATACGCATTGCTAGGTGCCTCATTAACAACCTTATAAGAAAAACCCTGTGGAAAAAAATCTTAGTAAGGAAAAAAGAGTGCATCGCGTATTTTACTCCCCCTGATGAAAACCTTATTTCAAATATTTGAGTCTCCGCATTCCAATCTTGTATATCATCTTCTCAAAATTTGAAGTTGGCAGAGATTTAGTGAATAAATCTGTTGGATTGTCACTTGAACGGATTTATTGCACATCAATGTCACCATTTTTCTGAAGATCGTGTGTGTAGAATAATTTTGGTGAAATGTGTTTCGTCCTATCTCCTTTTATAAATCCTCCCTTCAATTGGGCTATGCATGCAGCATTGTCTTCGTATAAAATTGTGGGTCTTTTCTCATATTTCAAACCACATTTTTCTCGAATAAAATGAATTATTGATCTCAACCATACACATTCCCTACTTGCTTCATGAATGGCTATTATCTCAGCATGATTTGAAAAGGTAGCAACAATAGATTATTTTATGGAGCGTCATGATATGGCAGTACCTACATATGTAAATACGTACCCGGTTTGAGATCGAGCTTTATGGAGATCAGATAAATAACTTGCATCTGCATAACCAACAAGATCTGCACTATCTTTGTTAGCATAAAACAAACTCATATCAAGAGTTCCCTTTAAATATCGCAATATATGCTTAATCCCGTTCCAATATCTCTGTGTAGGAGAAGAACCATATCTTGCTAGTAAATTAACAAAAAATGCTATGTCAGGTCTTGTAGCATTAGCAAGATACATTAGTGCACCAATTGCACTGAGATAGGGTACTTCGGGACCAAGGAGTTTCTCGTTCTCTTCTGGAGGTCGAAACAAATCCTTATTCACTTCAAGTTATCGAACAACCATTGGTGTACTCAATGGGTGCGCTTTGTCCATGTAAAAGCGTTTTAAGACCCTTTCTGTATAGGCAGATTGATGGATAAAGATCCCGTCTGCTAAATGTTCAATTTGCAAACCAAGACAAAGTTTTGTATTTCCAAGATCTTTCATCTCAAATTCTTTATTAAGATATTCAATTGCCTTTTGGAGCTCTTCTGGAGTTCCAACAAGATTTATGTCATCAACATAAACAACAAGTATAACAAATTCTGATGCCATTTTCTTTATAAAAATACATGGACAAATAACATCATTTATGTAACCCTCTTTCAACAAATATTCACTGAGGCGATTATACCACATGCGCCCAGATTGCTTTAAACCGTACAAAGATCTTTATAATTTGATTGAATACATTTCCCGAGATTTTGAATATGATTCAGGCATTTTAAATCCTTCGGGGATTTTCATGTAAACTTCATTATCAAGTGACCCGTACAGATAAGATGTAACCACATCCATTAGATGTATTTCAAGTCTTTCACGTAAGGCTAAACTGATGAGATATCGAAATGTTATGGCATCCATAACGGGTGAATATGTTTCTTCATAATCGACTCCAGGTCGTTGTGAGAATCCTTGTGCGACAAGGCGAGCCTTGTATCTTTCAACTTCATCTTTATCATTCCTTTTCCGCACAAAAATCCATTTATGACCAACTGGCTTTGTACCAGCAGGTGTTTGGACTACTGGTCCAAAGACCTCTCTTTTAGCAAGTGACTTCAATTCCGATTGAATTGCCTCTTGCCATTTTGGCCAATCAGATCTTTGTCGACATTCTTCGATAGATTGGGGTTCAAGATCTTCATTATCTTGCATAATGTTTAGTGCAACATTATATGCAAAAATGTTATTCACCACTATTTCAGATCGATTAAAATTAATTCCATCATTAGTAGAACTTATTAAAATTTCCTCACTCACTTGAGTCTCGTGTTCATTGATTTCTTCAGGAATCTCAGAACTAATCAGATCTTGGGTCTCTTCAGGAGATCCCTTCATAGTAATATTTTGATCATTTGTCGATTTTCTTTTTTTAGGATTTCGATCCTTAGAACCCAAAGGCCTACCACGCTTCAGGCGTTCTTTGGGTTTACTAGCTATCATGCTAGTAGATGGTCCTGCTGGGACATCAATTCGGACAGGCACATTCTCTGCAGGGATGTGTGACTTAGTTATCCTTTTCAAATCAGTAAATGCGTCTGCATTTGATTTGCTATATTCTGTAAATGGATGATCTTCTGGACCTCCTGATTACACATAGGGGCACGTGGATCAAAATGAGATAATGACGAAACTTTCCACACAATTTCTCTTTTGATTTCTTTTTTCTCTCCCCCTAATTGTGGGAAATTTGTTTCATCAAATCGACAATCTGCAAATCGAGCAGTAAATAAACCTCCCGTCAATAGTTCAAGATAGCAAATAATAGAGGGTGATTCAAACCCAATATGTATTCATAACCTTCTATGTGGCCCCATCTTACTACGATGTGGTGGTGCTACTGGAACATATACAGCGCATCCAAAAATTCGTAGATAGACAATATTTGGTTCATGACCAAAAACTAATTGTGCCGGAGAATATTTATTATAATGTGTCGGTCTGAGACGAATAAGTGATGTTGCGTGCAAGATAGCATGGCCCCAAACTGTAGTGGACAATTTTGTTTTCATAAGTAGTGGTCTTGCTATCAATTGCAGGCATTTAATAAATGACTCTGCAAGGCCATTTTGAGTATGAACATAAGCTACAGGATGTTCAACTTTTATCCCAATTGATAGAAAATAATCATCAAAAGCTTGAGATGAGAATTCTCCAGCATTATCAAGGCGAATAGCCTTTATAGAATAATCTGAGAATTGTGCCCTTAATCGAATTATTTGGTCTAATAGCTTTTCAAACACCAGGTTGCGAGATGATAGTAGGCACACATGAGACCATCTTGAAGATGCGTCAATTAGGACCAAAAAATATTTAAATGACCCACTTGGTGGGTGAGTAGGTCCACATATATCCCCATGTATACGCTATAAAAAGGCAGAGGATTCCATGCCAACCTTCATTGGTGATGGTCTAGTGATCATTTTGCCTTGATAACAAGCATCATAAGAAAATTAATCATTTGTAAGAATCTTCAGGTTCTTTAGTGGATGTCCACTTGAATTTTCAATAATTCGTCTTATCATTATTGATCCAGGGCTACAAATTCAAGTTTAGAAAGATTTGACATTATTTAGAAAAAGAAAGTTCGTATCTTTGATACTTTCAAAGTATTTGCTCGAGATGGCAGAGTCTCGTGCTGATAACGTGTTATAAAATAACGACTGTAAAGTAAATAAACTAAAGACAAGTTTAGAGAGAAACTGATATATTATTGAACTTTCAAATTGATGTACATAATGAACTAAAAACTCCTCTATTTATAGAATAAAGGAAGCAGCTGCGAGGCTTTTCAGGAAGCAGCTGCAAGGCTTTTCTTCAGCTGCTTGTAAGTTGTCTGCATGAGCTGCTTGCAACATGCCCGTTTAATAAGAAGCTGCTGCAAATTATTTCATTGAGCTGCTTGCAACCTGCCTGCATCAACTGCTTGTAGATAAACTTCAACAGAGTACTAAATGGATAATCTTCTTCAGAAAGATTATCTATAGCGGAATAATAAATGGACATCCACAATATAATAATTTCATAAAAAATTGTCGTATTTTTCACTTCTTACCTTACATTATCGTACCTTATGCCACATACCGCTTAAACATGACCAAGGCTATAGATCGACCAAACAAATGGTGCATATTTAAAATATATTATGTTGTAACATATTTCTTAATTGAAAAGAAAAGATGGTAAAGTGGTAATATATATATATATATATATATATATATATATATATATATATATATATATATATATATATATATATATATATATAGTCAGAACGGGCATGCCATCTTTACGAATAATTGGGGTTGGGTCATGATAGGCCACGGTTTGGACTCGTATTATATCAAGCCTTGGTACGAAGTTAGATTGGTGAACCCTTTATTCAGAGACCGGTCAAGAACGAGGTCAGCCAAGACCGAGACCAAGCGGAACGGATATTGAGCGAGATCAAAGAAGGTTTACCTAGTCAAGTAACGGTAAGCCGAAATATATGTGATCGAGCAAGGATCACGGCGAAAATCTTGGCACGTATCAAGACGAGGCCGGTTAATTAGCCAATCATAGAATTTCTTACTGTATTTAGAATTATACAATAAGTAGAACTCCTCTACTATATAAACGGGGTCTAATCATTTGTAAAGGCATCAGACTCGCGCAATTCAAAGCAATATGCTATTCTTTAAGCTCTCAATACCTGTTATTTTATTTATATCTAATTCTGCTCATTGATTTGGTTCGAGGACAACCTGTCTAGAGGTCCAAGACTGCACGTCTCATTTGGTTTGCTTTATTTTTCTTTACAGACAATTTTAATATTAATTTACATATTTTCTCAATTTATGCCAAAATGAAATCACGTGTCCTTAAAACCACATATAAATTCAATTGTTATCCGATTTTAGGGTAAACAGTTTGGCGTCCACCATGGGGCTAAGGATAATAGTGATTGCCCGGTACTAACTTTCGTTTAACACACATTAGTTTATACTTGTTCTTGTGAGTATCTTTGATTCCGGGATCAACATGTCGAACTCACAAGCAACACCCACACACATTGATAATGGCCTTGGTTTCCACGACGAGAACGACAACATAGTCGCCCTAGGTAATGAAGTACCTCAAGTTGATCTCGATGGAATCTTGCATGTAGATCCAATCTACGTCAGTTCTCATGTTGCCATTAATGCAAATCTAGTCGTCGACCCCGAAAATAGCTTTCGCAAAGACGTTCGATCAATTGGTCAGAGCGCACATGGCGGTGAAGAAGGCGGGATCAGTCTTTGAGTGATATTCGAAATATTGTAGGCTCAACAAGTTGCAATAGCGCAACTCCAAAATCAGAAACATGCACCAAGCATGGTCGAGCCCAAGCCATCACAGGAAGTTGTTCATAGGGCCGAATCAGTGTCAATAAGATCGAACGGAAATGAATCAAGGACCGACCCCGCTATTATGAAGATGCTCGAGGAGCTAACACAGCGAATCGAGTCGGGGGAGAATAACATTAAAGGAAATGACAAGAAGGTGGAAACATATAACTCCATAGTTGATCAAATTTCGGGGGCACCACCGATTTTGAAGGGCTTGGATTCAAAGAAGTTTGTACAAAATCCCTTCCGCCCGAGCGCGGCCCAAAACCAATTCGTAAAAAGTTTCACATACCTAAAATTCCCAAGTAAAATGGAACGACTGACCCCAACGAGCATGTCACTTCCTACACATGCGCGATTAAGGGGAATGATCTGGAAGACGATGAGATCGAGTCCGTATTGTTGAGGAAATTTGGGGAGACACTATCAAATGAAGCAATGATATGGTACCATATTTTCCACCCAACTCCATTGATTTTTTTGCCATGCTTGCTGATTTCTTCGTCAAGTCACACGCCGGAGCTATAAAGGTCGAGACTAGGAAGTCAGACCTCTTCAAGGTGAAACAGAAAGATAACGAGATGCTGCAGAGTTTGTGTCTCGGTTCCAAATGGAACGTACGGATCTACCGTCGGTTGCCGATGATTGGGCCATTTAGGACTTCACTCAAGTATTAAACGTATGAAGCTTGGTGGCTTCACAACAATTAAAGCAGAATTTGATCGAGACCCAGTTATCACCTGAGCCGATGTGCATAATCGGTATCAGTCGAAGACGACCAACTGGGTGCTCCTTCCAGGTCCGTTTATCCTGTCAGGCCCATCGATAGAGTCAAAAAAGACATTGATCGGGAACCACGATAAAACATAGATAATTTCCAGCGATATAACGAAGATTAGAGAAATAACGGACCTGGGTGCAACCCCGTTAGAGGTGAAAGGAGAAATGATTGGGGTCAGAGCTCTCGAGGGCTCATGAGCAAGAATGGTTTCGACAGGAACGTCGAGACCAAGGAAGCACCACGACTGTCAAAATATAACTTCAATGTTGATGCATCAGCTATCGTATCGACCATATGACGCATCAAAGATACTATATGGAATAATGGAATCAACCTCTGCGAACCGATCCATCCCAGAGAAATCCTAATCAAATGTGCAAGTATCATGGCACCCATGGCCATAGAACAGAAGATTGCAGACATCTAAGGGAGGAAGTAGCTCAGTTGTTCAACGAGGGGCACCTTCATGAATTCTTAAGCGATCGGGTTAAGAACCACTTTAGAAACAGAGATTCAAACAGACGGAATGAGCAAGAAGAGCCACAACACGTGATCCACATGATTGTTGGAGGGGTAGATATTCCTCAGGGACCCGTATTTATACACACCAAGGTGTCGATCACAAAGGGAGAAGCGAACTCAGGATTATGTACCAGAAGGGACCTTGTCTTTCAGTGACGAGCATGCAGAGGAGATCGTGCAACCCCATAACGACACACTGGTAATATCTGTACTTATGAATAAGACTCAAGTTAAACGTGTTTTGATTGATCCAGGTAGCTCGGCCGACATCATTCGATCGAGGGTCGTAGAACAGATCAGCCTACAGGATTAAGTTGTGTCCGCGGCCCAAGTCCTTAATGACTTCAACATGGCGTGCGAAACCACTAAAGGCGAGATAAATTTGCCAGTGAACGTGGACGAGACCATCCAAGAGACAAAATTCCATGTGATAGAGGGCGATATGAGGTATACCACCCTGTTCGGGAGGCCGTGGATCTAAATCATGAGGGCAGTAACCTCGACCTTTCACCAGGTTCTGAAGTTCCTGACACCATAGAGAGTTAAAACGGTCTACGGGGAGCAACCCGCCGCCAAGGAAATGTTTTCTGTCGACGAAGTGATACCAATATCGGCACTCTCATCAACAAAAGGATCAAATGCGAAGGTAAAATAGGAGGCCAAATAGCAACCACAGACACCGGCCTCGACCCAATCAGAAAAGCAGGGGACTAACGAGGATGATGATTATGGGGTTCCTCGATCCTTTATAGTCCTTGATGATTCTGACGCCACCAAGTCAACGGTTGAAGAGCTGGAACAAATCACACTGACTGAACATCAGCCCGAACAAAAGGTATACTTGGGCACGGTGCTAGCTCCCGAGCTTATGGGAAAACTTATTCAATTCCTTAAAACTAACATGAATTGCTTTGCGTGGTCCCATCTCAATATGACGGGGATTCCACTAGAAATCACCACTCATAAATTAAGCCCGGACCCGAAGTTCCATCTGGTGAAGCAAAAAAGAAAACCCCAGACAGAGGTCAAACATTCTTTCATCAAAGACGAGGTGACCAAACTTCTTAAAATATGATTCATTCGGGAAGTAAAGTATCCCGAATGGTTAACAAACGTAGTAGTAGTCCCTAGGAAGGGAAATAAACTCAAAATGTGTGTAGACTACAAATACCTGAATAAAGCATGTCCCAAGGATTCTTTTCCTTTCCTAATATCGATCACATGATCGATGCCATGGCCGGCTACGAGATTCTCAATTTTCTCGATGCCTATTCCGGGTACAACCAAATACAGATGAACCCGGAAGATCAGGAAAAGACCTCGTTTATCACTAAGTACAGCACCTACTACTATAATGTAACGTCATTTGGACTAAAAATTGCTAGTGCAACTTATCAACGCCTAGTAAACCGGATGTTAAAAGAACAAATAGGAAAATCAATGGAGGCTTATATCGATGACATGTTAGTTAAGACCCCGAGCAGAGGACCATTTGAAGCATTTGCAGGAAACTTTCGGTATACTGAAAGATACAACATGAAGATCAACTCAGAAAATTGTGAATTCGGGGTCGGCTCAGGCAAGTTTCTCGGCTTCATAGTATCCAATCTAGGAATCGAGATCAACCCCGATAAAATCAAATCTATCGAGGACATCACGGTAATAGACAACGTAAATGTCGTGCAGAGGTTAACAGAGCACATAGCAGCCTGAGGCGATTCATTTAGAGATCCTCATATAAGAGTCATCGATTCTTCTCATTACTGAAGAAGAAGAATAACTTCACGTGGACTATGGAATGCTAACAGGCCTTGGAGGAGCTAACACGGTACTTATCGAGCCCGTCGTTGCTTCACACGCTAAAAGCGGATGAGCAGCTTTACTTGTATTTAACGGTATCAGAGATAGCGATAAATGTAGTCTTGGTCCGAGAAGAACAAGGTACACAATTCCCTATCTATTGTGTTAGTCGGACCTTAGGTGAGGGCGAAACCAGGTATCCCCATCTAGAAAAATTGGTGCTCGCTTTGACAAGCGCCTTTAGGAAACTTAAACAATACTTTCAATGTCATCCCATATGTGTTGTAACAACTTATCCACTTCGAAATATTTTGCATAAGCCCGAACTTTCGAGTCGGTTGGCCAAATGGGTTGTAGAAATCAATGGGTACGATATTGAATATCGACCCCGAACATCCATTAAGTCTCAAATCTTGGCAGACTTCGTGGCTAACTTCACGTCGGCCCTCGTAACCGAGGTTGAAAGAGAACTGTTAGTAAAATCGGGTACATCGTCGGGAATATGGACCCTCTTTACGGATAGTGCTTCGAACACAAAAGGGTACGAACTCGGCATCGTACTGAAACCACCCACAAGTAACGTAGTTAGACAATCTATCAGAACTACAAAATTGAATAACAATGAGGCCAAATATGAGGCCATGATTGCATGTCTCGAATTATCCAAAGGCTTGGGAGTGGAGGTGATCGAGGCCAAGTGTGACTCTCTCCTCGTGGTGAACCAGGTTAACGGGACCTTTGAAGTCCGAGAAGACCGTATGCAGATATACTTGGATAAACTATAGGTAAACTCTACATCGATTCAAGGAATAGACCTTGCAGCATGTACCTTGAGATCAGAATAGTGAGGCTGATGCCCTCGCAAACCTAGGGTCATCGGTCGAAGACAAGGAACTCAATTCGGGGTTTGCCGCACAACTCATGAGATCGGTGGTCGAATAAAGTCACACCGAGATAAACTCCACGAGTTTGACCTAGGATTGGAGAAACAAATACGTAGAGTATTTAAAGAAGGGGAAGCTCCCATCAGATCCAAAAGAATCGAGAGCCATGTGCACAAAGGCAACGCGATTCATCATTTCCGAAGACGGAACATTGTTTAGAAAGATGTTCGATGGTCCATTAGCGATATGTTTGGGTCCAGGAGATACCAAATACGTTATAAGGGAAGTCCACGAGGGCACTTGCGAAAATCATTACGGTGCCGAATCATTGGTCCACAAAGTGATCAGAGCCGGTTACTACTGGATTTACATGAAGAAATAAGTAAAGGAGTTTGTTCGAAAATGAGACAAGTGCCAAAGGCATGCATCAATGATTCATCAACCCGGGAAACTGCTCCATTCGGTCTTGTCCCCATGGCCGTTCATGAAATGGGGAATGGACATCGTTGGCCCTCTTCCATCGGCCCTAGGTAAAACTCCATTTTTTTTATTTATGATTGATTATCTCTATAAGTGGTTGAGCACAGACTTTCGAGAAAGCCAGGGAAAAGGAAGTCATAGACTTTATTTGGGACCACATCATATGTCGATTCGGGATGCCCTCCGAAATCATGTGCGATAATGGGAAGCAGTTCATCGGCAGCCAAGTGACTAAATTTCTCGAGGATCACAAGATTAAAAGAATCATATCAACGCCTTATCATCCCAGCGGGAACGGACAAGCCGAATCGACCAACAAAACCATCATCCAAAATCTTAAGAAGAGACTAACCGACGCCAAAGCAAAATGTAAGGAAATCCTACCCGAGGTTCTTTGGGCCTACCGCACAATGTCGAAGACTAGTACAAGGTCTAACCCGTTCTCATTAGTTTATGGTGTCGAAGCTCTAACATCAGTCGAGGTCGGAGAACCTAGTATCAGGTTCCGATATACAACAGAAGAGTCAAATAATGAGGCCATGAATATGAGCCTAGAATTATTGGATGAAAGACGTGAAGCCGTTCTCGTTCGATTAGCCGCCCAAAAATAACACATCGAGAGATACTACAATCGAAGAGCCAATCTTCGATATTTTGACATCGGGGAATTGGTGCTAAGTAAAGTCACCCTCAACACGCGAAATCTGAATGAAGGAAAATTGGGTCCGAACTGGTAAGGACCGTACCAGATTCTTGAGGTCACCATAAAGGGTCCTACAAGCTTGGAACGATGAATGATGAACAACTGCCGAACAATTGGAACATTTCACACCTAAAACGATACACTGCTAAGGTACGACCCCTTTCCTATTTTTCATTTTTGTTTTAGACTAACACCTGCAGGTGGTCAACAAGAATCGACGGTGGATTTCACAACGAATGAAATGGAGTCTTTAGGTCTGAAAGCACGTGTTGCACTCTTTTTCCCTTAGACCGGTTTTGTCCCAAATGGGGTTTTCGGTGAGGTTTTTAACGAGGCAACAATGAATCGTGCTAACTTCGAATCAAGTCTGATTACGAATCGGCATCAAAGGTTAATTCAACAATATATGAGGTTCCTTTGCAATCAACCTCGAATACTGGGGGGCTGCCCTCGGATATACATTATCTTCGAATATCAACTCTAGCGAGGAAACTACTTTGTAACATGAGGTTCTTGATGGATAAGATTTATTGTAAGGGCCAAATGGCCAGATTGACCGTGCCCACATAGATTGAACGAGGCTTGACTTAAACATGTACACATGTATGACTATTTTGATCAAGAATAAAGATAAGTACTTTCCTTGGAAACATGTGATGTTCAATTTCTTTCCTCTTTACATATCCTAAAGAGCTTCGAAACTATAACGAGTCTAAGGGCCATACTTAACCAAAACGCGAACGATCGCCCCCTCACTCGGGGACTACTGTTCATCTCAAACAGCCCAGGTTATCGGGCCTCAGGGACAAAAGACCTAATAGGCAGCTCCCGATATCTAAAGACCACGACCACTCCATCGGGGTCTATTATCTCGGGCAAGCCCAAATAAAATGAGAAAATGAGACCAATGGGCAGATCCCATACTAAAAGGCTATGGCCAATTTAACATGGCCCGGGGACGTTCGAATTCCGTAACGAAAAAGGCCTTCGAAAAATAAAAAAAATTCTTTCATAACCGGTTCTAAAAGGCTACCCTTAGTAAAGTAACAAATTTGAGACATATTCGATAAAAACTTCAATAATATCGAGCCACAAAAACTCTAACAAATGCAAAGGTTTTCGGACCCTCGAACACTGCCTTATCATCTCGTGCTAAGGCATTTTAACCTTCGAGATTACAAATTACAAATCAAAGAAAATAAAAACTTAAGAGCCAAAAAGGAAAAGAAAGCCTTGTATTTATATATATAACAGTCTTCTTTACAATGGCCAAATCGGCCAAGTCAAAAAAGAATTGTTACAACGGCCCAAAACGCCTCAGAAAAAGCGCAAAAAGAAGAACAAAAAATATACTAAGTCCTAGAGGCTTGGTCCCCGTCGGAAATAACATCTCCGTCCACGGGGTCTTCTCCATCCTCAAATTCACTGAGGCTATCAGAGTCATCCTCGGGAAGGCCAGTTTTCGAGCCCGGTTTTCTTATGCTCGTGCATTCTCGACCTCGGTCACGATGTTGAAACCCTGGGCTTGAGCATACTCGAGGGATTCCCTCCGAGCTTTCCATTTAGCATGATCTATCATGATCCTAGCCTTGGTCTGGATGACCTCGACGTCAGCTTTGAATTGGGCCACCTTTTCATAAGCTTTAAGACCAGCCGCGGACATCTCAAATTTAGCAGCCTCGAGCTTGTTAGTGGCCGAATCCAGCTGAGATTAAAGCTCCTTAATCTTCTCGGCTTGCATCGAGTTTTTCTCTTTTGCATCGAGTTTTTCTCTTTTGCATCTTGAAGATGAGTCTCAGCCGAATCCAACTGTGCTTGGACGGTCTCTTTCATCGCGGCCAGGATATCCATGTTTCTCTTGAATGTCTCAACCTCAGCCTGTACCTCAGCGACCTGCTTGTCGAGCCATTTGATATGCTCAAGCCTTTGTCGGATCTGCATAATTGGGTCATTAGTCGTTATCTCTAACTCATCTTCACTATTATGAAGCATTCAGAATACCTGTTGAGTGTGCTCGTCTGGAGCTGCAACTGAATCGCTCTAGAGTCTTTCACTGATGAGCTTATAAGTATCGCTTTTCTCAATAAGGCCCCAAACCTCAGCCTTATGCTCCCCTCAAACCCTGAGGAATGCTTCGTGGTGCAACACCGAAGCCTGGAAGTAAGGAAGAAGATGTTAAGAATAATCTACAATTCTAAGTGTTAAAGAAGTAAGGGAAAGATTCTCTGAGATTACTCGATTTAGAGCGTGTTGAGCCTCGTTGAACAGGCAAGCGACCCCTACAACGTTCATAACAACTTGATCCTACTCGATCACCAAGCCTCTCAGAGAGCTGGCAACCCAAAAGGGGAAGAGAAGACTCGGGTATCCTCCGGGACGATAAGCACTAGATATTGTTTACGACATGGGTTAACGCTCGAAGCTAGAAATTGGCCCACCAACCTCGAGCTTGATGAATATCTAGTGGCACCCGATGACACCATTTTCTTCGGCACCAGCAAATCACTAAATTCATTAATGTCCTAAAAATAGCAGCTTCTAGCCCATCGAAGAAACCTTGGAGATCGATCTGATGACTATCCAACATTCTGGCCTCTCGAATCATGGTATCCGAAATCTAGGGGGATTCCAAAATGTCAACCACCCCGAGCTCGACCCCAAGGACCTCTTCCATTGCTTGGGGAGCCTTGCCTCCAGTCTCTCTCTCCACCGTCTTAGTTGGGGAAGGGAAGCCCTATGTTCTTTCTGATCCATGAACCTCGACTGAAGCTCCATCATCGTCTGCCTCCGGTTCGGAGGACTTTTGTACTGAATCAATAGCTCGCGCATGAGGCACCGGCTTGGAGTTGTCTTCTTCTTCTTCTTCGGACTCATACCTTAATCGATGGATTGAGTCCGAGGATATAGCAAAGGCGTCCACCTTGGGTTTGCAAGGTTTCCTCGCCGATATTTTATTTTCCGAGCTCAGGGGACTCGGGGCCTTTTTTCTCTTGCTCTCCTTGGCCACTTTGGAGCTGATGGTTGGGGAAGGATTTCTTCATCACCGGAAGGGGGTGTCATCGCAACATCTTTTTTGAGACCTGCAAAAGAAATGGAGATATGTTAGTTTGAGAAAAGGCTGAAACAACAAACAATTCGAAACAGAAATTTACCATGGTTGTGGGCCTCCCATCGACCCTTTGATAGCTCCATCCAAGCACGTTCGGAGTAAGGCCTCTAAGACACCATGCCTTCGATCCATTGATTCAATTCCGAAATCGGGTCTGGCATCTGGTCCACAACTGCAACACCAAAATAGGGACAAGGAAAGATGCAGGGAAATGAAACAGTAAAGCAAACATACGAGGAGAAAATACTAGTTCCATTTCTCCGGGAACAACATGTCTTCGGCGGGAATCAAGTCCGACGTCCTTATTCGGATGAACCTGCCCATCCAACCTCGATCTCGAGACTCGTCAATGATGGAGAACGGATCCCTGCTGGCCCGACGGGCGAGCTTAATTAGTCCCCCTCGATAAAACTGAGGACTATAAAGGTGTATGAGATGGTCGAAGGTGAAAGAACATCCCTCGATCTTACTCGTGAAGAAGAGGAGGACGATTCTCCAGAACGAAGGGTGGATTTGGCCTAGGGTGACGCTATATATTTTGTAGAAGGCGACTATGATGGGGTCCAAGGGACTAAACATAAATGGGTAAGTATAAACACGTTGGTACCCTTCCACGTATGTGATGAACGATTCCTTAATAGAGGGTACGACCAAATCTTTATTCACCCAGTTGCACTCCTCCTTGACCATATATATATATATATATATATATATATATCTACATCGGCTCGCATCGGCACAGATGAATTCCTCAGTAATGAGCCCATCGCCGATGGGACGCGATAAAGAAGCACCATTTTTTTGCGGCACGATTTTAGAAGTTTTGGCCATTTATGAAAAACGAATAAGAGAGTAAGGGTGTTTATTAGAGTTCAGGGGATTTGGATATGAAAATTATGAAGTAAGGATTCTTTGAAAGTAAGAGTAGAGAAGACATTGATCGTAAAAGTTTGAATGAGAGAAGGTTGAGGTTTTTATAGGTTGAAGGCGACGGTTCAGAACCGGTAGTGGCCGACCGGCGCTTGACATGCATTTAATGCCTTGGTAACTGGACCACGAGACATTTCGTCGCTTACGTCATGGTCGAGCTCGTCATTGGCGTCATCACTCATAGTGATGGAGTTCGGGAATTCTTGTCGTTTCTAATTATCTTATTTCTGAGAAACGAGGGGACTATCTTTAGACGGTCAGAACAGGCATGCCATCCTTATGAATAATCGTGGTTGGGTCATGATAGGCCACGATTCGGCCTCGTATTATATCAAGCCCCAGTACGAAGTTAGATTGCTGAACCCTTTATTCAGTGATCGGTCAAGAACGATATCAGCCAAGATCGAGTCCAAGTAGAATGGAGATCGAGCGAGATCGAAGAAGGTTTACCTAGTCAAGTAAGGGTAAGCTGAAATATATGTGATCGAGCAAGGATCACGGCGGAAATCTTGGCACGTATCAAGACGAGGCCAGTTAATTAGCCAATCGTGGGATTTCTTACTGTATTTATAATTATACCATAAGTAGAACTCATCTACTATATAAAGGGGGTTTAATCATTTGTAAAGGCATCAGACTCACACAATTCAAAGCAATATACTATTCTTTAAGCTCTCAATACTCTGTTATTTTATTTATATCTCATTCTGCTCATTCATTTGGTTCGAGAACAACTTGTCTCGAGGACCAAAAGTGCACGTCTCATTTGGTTTGTTTTATTTTTTCTTTACAGTCAATTTTAATATGAATTTCTATATTTTCTCAATTTGTGCAAAGTGAAATCACGTGTCCTTAAAACCACATATAAATCACAGGTACTTTATACAATACTTTAAGCGGCTAATTTTTCTTTTCATGTACGTGGAACCAAATGATTCAAATTAAATCCTTTACCTAGGCAGTCTTTGTGATTTTATACAATTTGTCCTGCCAATAGTCTATTTTCCATTTATTGGTTATTGTCAATTTATCACCGACCACTTTCGTAACCTTTTTTCATGCTTCACATTGTCGCCATTATATAACTTTCATTATTATTTAATTTTGTGGATTTTAACAAGATGAAATACTCTGGTCAAAGAATCCTACTACTCATGGCAAGTAATCAAGAACAGTAGAGATTCATATGTAGGCAACGATACATATGTGGAATATTTTTAATAAATCACACATATGTAATTATTTCTGGAAAATGAAAAACTAAAAGAAAAAACTAATTATGTTAATCATGGAAGACGAAACAATGTTCTTGTATTATATTATTGATCACTGTATGGTAAAGATTTCACGTAACTCGTACTCACTTTTATATATAAAAAATTAGTTCCCAAAGTACATACAACTTCAGGCCTCCTCCTCTTCTTTCTCCTTCTTCTTCTTAGTCATAGTGAAACAAAGTTGACGTTGAACTTATATGGTAATTGTAAGTAGGTTTTAAGGTGGTTTATGGTGCTTTACAATAGTGAGTTGTTGTGGCGCTCATTTCTTTGCTATTGCTTAAGGCGGCGGCGACGACTGCTTCTTTTTCTTCTTCTTCTTCTTCTTAATTGCAAAATGGTTTTGTTGGATCTATTGTTTGTATGACAAATTAATAATTGTGATTTGTTCTTTATGATATTTGGAGGTTATGTTTCAAATTTGAGATTATTTTGAGTAGATTTAGGTGTTAAATCCTCCTCCTTATTCTTCTTCTTAGTCACAGTGAAAACAAAGGTGATGCTGAATTTACATGTGAGTAGGTTTTAAGGTGGTTTATGGTGCTTTACAATAGCGAGTTGTCGCAGCGCTCCTTTTTTTGCTATTGCTAAGGGTTTCTTCTTGAACTTCTATTGCAGAATGAGTTTGTTGGTTCTATTGTTTGTTTGACAAATTGATGATTTTGGTTTGATCTTTATGATATTTGGAGGTTATATTTCAAATTTGAGATTATATGGAGTAGATTTGGGTGTTGAATTGTGTATTGAATTGTTGAAATCAAAGAACAAAGTTCTATTTATGGGCAACTTGCACTTCAGACCTATTTGACCTTGTGCATGAAAACATTGATTGCACTTTTGATTTATTTGGCCTTGAGTTCATCTTAAATGCAATTGTTTCACTTCATGCCTATTTGACCTTAACTACATGAAAAATATTAATTGCACTTCAGATCTATTTGTACTTAAGTGCGTCTGAGGGTAAATTTTGCACTTTAGACTTAATTGGCCTTAAGTGCATTGCACTTTAGACTTTTTCTTCTTCAACTTCGGACCCGATAATCCTAAAGTTGATCCTAGAATGGGTAGACTTGCAAATTTTTGTGCAAAGTTTCAATGGTGACCCAAAGCTGAGTATAGATGCAAATGTCTCTCACATACCGCTGAACTAGAATAAATCATATAAATGTGGGAGAAATTCAAAAATAGCAAGATTTACAAGTGGTCATTCAAAAATAGCCACGCTTTCAAAAGTAATCGAATTTTAGCCACTTTTCATGTAAAGATAAATCTGAGCGAAAACACTGTTAAAAATACTAGTATATTATGTTGGAGTTCCAACATAAATATACTGGAACTCCAGCATATTATACTGGAGTATACCGGTCCAAGTATACTGGAACCCCAGCATAATATAATGGAGTTCCAGCATAAGTATACTAAAACTCCAACATAATATACTGGAGTATACCGGTCCAGTATAATATGCTGGAAGTTCATACATAGGTGCTCGAATCTCCAGTATATTATGCTGGAACTTTTCGCGTGTTGGAGTTTCAGCATAATATGCTGGAAGTTCATACACATGTGCACCGAACTCCAGTATATTATGTTGGACCGGTCTCTGTTGCAGTAAATTAGTGGCTATTTTTCAATGACCTGGCAAACACTGACTATTTTTGAATGACCAGTCCGAACTCCGAAACTGGCCAGCCCGTGCTATTTTTACAATAAATGTTAACAATGTTGGACCTTAAATGAGATGCTACGTTAATGATCCAAGCCCATATAGTTTGTTTTGCTGTATAAATGACATTAGGTAGCCATTTTTAAACCTTAATGTGCTATTTAAAATGTAGCCAACATTTGACAATATAAAAAATTAGCCACTTCACTTATGCATTCTTCTATTGCGTTGCAGCTTCTCTATGATGGGAGATATTGAGATTACGCTTCAACATTATCTAATGTAACACGTGTGCATATATCTCGTTTTTAGTTTAATGAATCAACTACACAATTTTTTTATTATTTGATTTTCATATTATCCTTTACTTTCTAAACCCAATATAAGTTATTCCCAAATCAAACGGCCAAAAGAAATTAGATAGAAAAAGAAAAAGAAGAACTACTGTATGAAAGTGAAATACTCGTCTATTATGTGAGAGACTTGTCCCAATTTTATTTTTGAGATTTTCACGTATAACGCAAGGAATTAGGAGAAGAAAAGGAGAAAGCCCATACTTGGTCCACGAATGTTAAGGGGTCGTTTGGTTTGTATTTATACTGGTAAAAGTTATGCCGAGCTAAGTTATGATGGGATTGTTTTTTATCCATTATTTGGTATGTTGTATTAAATATGACTATGATCACGTAATTTTTGCCCTACATGAAAATTACTCCTAAAAAAATAATAAAAAATAATTTTAATAAATAAATAGGTTAGCCACATAAAAAATAGGTTTTAAATTAAATTTCCATATGGCTAATTGTGCAAAGCCTACTAAAGAAGGAAAAGAGTGGCTCTTTTGATAAAGAGAATGAAAAGAATGACTCTTTAGAGCTTGAGTTCGAACTTGGGCCAGTTTTTTGGGCCCGACTCTTACCCATCAGTCCAATTCCCACGTCCCAAATCCAAAAGGAATTTTTACATTCCTATATCATATATGAAACCTTATTACCCTCAATGTTTAAGGTTTGACTTAATTACACTTAGTATACCAAATTACCAATTCTATACCATACTTAATTAAGGATCTAATTAATTGGACGTTTTTTACTCCTTAATTAAAGGTGTCCATATATCCCACGTTTCTCTCTCCTCATAATTCCTAACCAGCGCCGTTTTCCCCTCCCCTTTCTTCCTCTTCTCTATTCCTTCTTCTTCTCATCGTCTCTCTCTTTCTTCAAAAATTTGTTGCCTTTTCTTTTGCAGGGAAGATAATTGTTAACTTTTCAAGAGTTTTATGGTAATGATGGCAAGCAACTGCCTGGAAGAAAAGAAATATAAAAATTGGCGGTAAGGCTTGAAAGATAAAGATTGGCGCTAAGGCTTGAAAGATAAAGATTAGCGCTAAGATTGGCGCTAAGGCAAGCAACTGCGTGTTTGAAATTATTCTCAAAGTTGGTATACAATCTATGTATAATGAATACATAGATTGTAGTTTAATTGTAGTAGAAATGATATTGAGATCTAACGATTTGAGATCTGTTTGACTTTGTAGTTTTTTTGTAGAGTTTTTGTAGATGAAGAGAAAATTTTGTAGTCAACAATGAAGATTGGTCAATCAGTGAAAGCGAGGTTACAGGCAGGCTAGCAATGAGGAAGTGTGCTCCTGCATTGAAAGAGAAAATAAGAGTCTAGAGAAAGAAGAAATAGTGTCATGTTTATGTAGTTTAATTGTTGCTAGTTGGTAGTCGAAGGAGAATACACAATTTTCTGAATAAATCTTTTATGTTTTAGTAGTTCACTTGAATATAAATTGGTTGTTTTATCTTCATTTGTTCAATCTTTACAGCACTGTATCTTAGTTATATTAAACATAGTTATTATGATGTTAGAATACAATTTGTCTACAAAAAAACTACACAGTATCTACATTATGGATACACTCATTGTCGTGATTGCATATAATTTTGTAGTTGAATATGTTCATAATTCGTAGAAGTTTTAGTCGTTTTTGGTTTGTGAAAACAGAAAACAAAGCATCTACAATCAGAATACAAATAATCTACAATTTATCTACAAAATATCTACAAATTGGGTACATTGAATTTTAATATCCCAATTCTCATTCGATTGTAGTTTAATTGGGATTTTCGACATAATTGCATTTTTTGCAGAAGATTTGTAGAAGTTTTAGTCATTTTTTATTTGTGAAAAACAAAAAACAAAGCATCTACAATCAGAATACAAATAATCTACAATTTATCTACAAAATATCTACAAACTGGGTACATTGAAAAAAGAGACGAAAATTAATACAGCGTGATTTGCGTTTGAAAATTTATGAAAGAATCTTTAATTCCCCAATATTAGCGCGCCTAAATAAGGAATTATAATGCTACAATAATTCCTTATTTAATGAAATATCTGGAAGAATATTTACTTCTTTAATTTTAGCGCCTAAATAGGAAGATTATAACTACTAAGATTTTGTATTTAATGCATTGTATCTTTTTTGTAGAAAAACTGTTAACAAAGCGAGTAATTTCCAAATCATAAACATATTTGGCAATATAGTTTCCTATATGGTATAGGAGCGAAAAAATCCCCATCCAAAACTCCCTCGAATCCGCCTGCCTACCCGACCCGACCGGCCCAATTTCCCCTTATTATAACCCCTACTCCCCTAACCCTAAAAGAGAGAGGAGTAGACCTAAAATCAGACCTCCCCTCAGAGAAGAGAACGACGCACCCTTCCCTCTCAAAAATCAGATCCCTTCCTCCATTTTTATAGTGGACGCATGACCTCACTTTGTGGTACTTTACAAGTTAGTTGTTATTGTTGTTTCCCTAACACCCATCTTCTCCATGGGAATTTTCACAAAAAATGAACCAGTAGTAGACAACACCCAAAAATCTCCTGCCCCATTTTGAGGTCTTCAGCCGAAGACCTGCACACAAACAACTCAAAAAAATAGACACAAGAACACAGAGGGAGGAACGGACGCAAAAAAAAAAAAAAAGGTAGAGGAGAGGTAAGAGACAAATGGACTCGGCCATAGAAGGGAAAATATGATAAGCAAGCTCAAATCTGAATTTCATCCTTAGCTATCACCAACCGGAAACAACTTCAAATCTCCGTTCCCTGTCACGGAGTTTGTCGATTTTGTTTTTCTGGCTTAGTTCGAGTTTCGCGGTCGCCGGTTCGAGGTTTCCGTCCGTGGTCTTTGGTTGACGGCTTCGTTAGCGTTCGAGTTATATCGGTTCTCTCTTCTTCAATATACTCTTCATGAGTTTTCTTTATTCATCCAAAGCAGAAAGGTCTATTTCTCACCTTTAGTTTATTCCATAACTTTATTGTGTTAGCGGAGGTTTAATATTTTAGCTCAATTCTTGGCATCTCTGTTATCATGTATTTTTTTTATGCTTTGATTAAATATTTTATTGGTCTCTTCCGTCAAATGAATGCCTTTTGGTGATTGTAAATTGTTTAGCAAGCACGATGGTTTCATATGAATGGTAGTGACTGTGTTAAAAGATGGTATTGGAGCTTTAAACTCTCACACTTATCATATACTATATTAAGGTGGAAAACTTCTCCAGATTTTCCTTGTTCATTTCCAAAGCACTATTGAAATACATAGTTTCTTTTGGTTAAGAAAAGAAGGCAGAATTTGAATATGTTATTTTTACCTTTCCTTTGTAAAGGAAATTCTTTCCAAGTGTTATATGTTTCGTTGGTTATAGTTTGTTATTTAGATCATTTGAGTATTTAAGTCCATTTCTCATCGTTTTCTTATTTACTTTGTCTCTGTTAGTTCAATGAATATTTATTTTTAGTTATTTTGCATCTTTTCTGTGTTGGAGTGCTAGTCATATTGCATAAAAAAAATAATGTTGGCGCCATTCACAATAATCTCAAACTAGTCTTAGAAAAAATAACTCATGAACATTCGTAGTTTGGCTTTAGGCGCGATTAATAATAAATCATCGTGGTTACGAGTACTGTTCCCATGACATGGTCACGATATGTAAATCCCATTCGAGTGTGTGTTTCACATGACTCGATCTTATAATTTCAAACAATAATAAAAATTAACATGTTGTGAATCGTGGGTGCGTTTCACGTGGCGCGATTCGCAAGGTGTACAAAAATAGTAAATTCGAATTCGGGTGTACATTTCATATGACCCGGCCATAACTTCGAACAATATTAAAATAAACATGACTCCCTTGAGCTACCGGGGCATGGACTCCCTTGACAGGATTGGAAGTGGATTAGGTATTCCTCTGTACGCTGATGAGTGCACAACAAATATGTAACGAATTTCCTATGCTAGGATCCTGGTTGAAGTAGATGTCACAAGGGAACAACTGCCGCATGTAGTTAATGTGATGGACCCAAATGGAAGACTGTTTGAGCAAGAAGTTGTGTATGATTGGGTTCCAGAATATTTTCACACATGCTTACAAGTTGGGCATAACTGCAAACCAATGCAGAAACAACCGCAAGCAAAAATTCATAAAGCAAACGCTGCTAAACCTAAGCAAGCATGGATGAAAAAAATAGCAACTACAGGAGCTCAAGAGGGTGGCCTACCTATTGGAAAATGAGCTAGGCAACAAAAACAACACAAATGCAAGATGACCTACCTATTGGAAAATGAGCTAGGGCAGATCCAGAGTACAACAAAAACAACACAAATACAAGATGACCAGTGGAGACATGAAAAAAGGAAATCTGTTGCAAAAGGGTTGCAACAAACTGAGGTTGGCCAATGTGAGTGTTGCAAATGGTTTTAGCCTTTTAGATGAAGCTACCAATCAGCAAATGATTTCAAGATGTGATGCTTTGAAGGATATGGGACAGTGTAGAAATGGGAGTGATCCAGGAGGGTCAACTTCACTCTTTATTCTAATATGATTTGCTAATTTGGAATGTGTGGGGCTTGAACAAGATTTATAAACAAAAAGAGTTCAAGTCGTGTATAAGAAGTAGTATTATTGTTGTTATTGTAGTTTTAGAGCATAGAGTAAATGAGTAAAATTCTAAGAAAATAATTGAGTAATTCAACAGGGGATGGAATTGGTGTCGCAAATTATGAGTGTAACAGAAAGGACATAATTTGGTTTCTCAGGGACCCTTAATACATCACATATTGTATTGTTAGCAAGTCTGAGCAATACATTCATGGTAGGGTAGATGTTCCAAGCTCAAATATGAACTCCAACTTCACTACTATATATGGTTTGCATACCATCAAAGACAGAAATAAGTTATGGGTTGATTTACAATCATTGCAGCATATCCAACAGGGACTCTGGTTAGCTGTGGGTGATTTCAACATTGTACTGTTTATAAAGGATAGACAAGGTGGATACCTAGTACAGGAAGCAAATATAAGAAATTTTAATGAATACCTACTGAACACTGGTATGACTGAGATAAGATCAATTGGGAAAGAGTTTGCTTAGACTAATGGTCATGTATTCAGCAAAATAGACAGGGCAGTAGTAAATGAATGTATTTCCACATGTAAAGGTGATAATCTTGGACCCAAACTGCTTTGATTACTCTCCACTATGTATTAGACTGGATGAAGCTTTACAAAAAGGATCAAGAAATTTCAGATTCCTAAATTGTATATTTGCACACGGGGATTTCCTAGAAGTGGTTACTAATGCTTGGCACACATCTGTTAGTGGTGATCTCATGAATAGTGTATGAGAGAAATTAAAGGAAGTAAAGACTGACCTTAAGCAACAGAAATACCAAAGAGTTTCGAGGTGTTACTAAAGTAAAAGTTTTAAGGCATCAGCTTGGAGAGATTCAGGAGGTAATGAGGGATCCTAACCATAGTCATGAAGTATTACCCAGAAAAGAGCGATAAAAAAGTTGTTGGAAAAGTGGGATACCATTGAGAAGAGTATTTTCAAGAGTTCAGTGGTTACAACCTGGTGATTCTAACTAGGGGTGTAATGTGGGCGGGGCCCGGGCCTAAATGGGCCTCGTGGGTCGGTACTAAGTGAGCCCGGACTTCGTGGGCCAGTCCTAAGTGGTACTGGGCTTCATGTTTTTTTTTGTAGGAACCGGCCCCGGGATCGGGATTACTAACTAACGGTCCCGGGCTAAGTGGGCCGGACATATTTATCAAACTTGCAAATTAAAGTTTAAATTTAATACTTCAAATTAAAGTTCAAACTTGCACTTATCATTGCATAATAAATTAATAATACTTCAAATTAATCTAATAAACTAAAACATTAAAATCTAATAATTTTAAAATAACACAAATTGTCTCAAATCAACTTAAAATCTTAAATACGAATGTCTAGAGAACGCTTAAGACAACTCTTTATAGGCCTCCTTAAACAACTTTGCCCTCCAACTTTGGACGATGAGTGAGGAGTTGACCACAGTTCTTGCACTATACTATGTAAAGTTCTTCATTTTCTTCTATCACATTAAAGTGTTCCCAAACATATGAGCGTACTCTATAATCACCGGGCATATTTAACTTGAATTGAGAATTTGAGTTTGAGAAGTGAGAGATGAGTGAAGACTTGAATACTTCAATTCACCAACTTCACAATTATTCATAAATTGTAACAATAAAGTAAGCAATTATAGAAGAAAATTAGAGAGAGATTGATGATTTTGTGAGAAAAATGAAAGAATGAGGGGTATTTATAGTTGAAAATAGAAAAAATATATATAATTATAAAAAGTTCTGGGGGGGGGGGGGGGAAA
>ML263238.1:15590-70681 GCA_005239495.1 Nicotiana undulata | reverse complement strand
TATATATATATATATATATATATATATATATATATATATATATATGCGTTCTTGCCCTTCATTTGGAGACTTTTTGCTATTTAGAACAATTGTCTCTTCAGAGAATCATTCTGTCATTTAGCCCTCCGCCATTTTAGCTTGATATTCTCGCTTTAGGTCTTCCCTCCCTTTTCTCGCCTCGTCACAGCTATGGCTACCGCGTTTGAATCTGTTGGCCAGCGAAAGGAAGGATCTGCCTCCGTTTCCCATTCGGCCGGTGGTACACCGCCAGTTTCTGTTGAGCAAATTATGGGATGTTTGGCCTCGAAGGGTGGTTCTATGTCAGGGAGATCTTCCAATATTCAGGACCGTCAGGGCAGTCCGTCGAGGCCCATACCGTCGATAGGAGGAGAACACCTCAAGGCGATGAGGAAAGATTGTGGATGGGGGGAAAATGTGGCACTGCAGGTCCCTTCCTTGGGGGAGGACATTACGGCTCATGTGGAAGGGTTCCTGAACGTCTACACGTTCCCCTTTACATTGGGCCCCCTTGACAGAGTCATTCTCGAGTTATGTCGGAGGTTCCGGGTCACCCTGGCATAGGTTCACCCGTCATTCTGGAGGATCGTACTGATGATAAGGTATTTTGTGGAAAAGGCCGGGCTCTAATTTACCCTTGATCACCTCATCTGGTTATATCAGCCCCTGCATTGTAGGGGGTTGGTTATCCAACTGCGCCGGACCTCCCGATCCTCTGTTGCTAAGGGAGAGGAAAACGAAGATCGAGGGTGGACGAGCCAATTTGTTCGAGTGCAGACCATCGACATCATCCCACGAAATTCTCGTCGTTTCTTGAGAAATGGAATCCCACGCGTAAGTGGCACACTCTCGTTATTATCGTGTTGGTCTGAAGTAGAGGCTGGCTCCACACTAAATCTTTTTCTCCCTTTTCTCAGCGACCCCGTGGTCACCACGTGAAGTCCCCGACGAGGGTAAGTGGCGCGATTTGTCGAAGAGCAGGTGGGAGGTCAAGCCCCAAGGTTAGTGTCGTCGAGCTCTTTCCCTTAAGGATTAACCGTCTCCCTTATTGACTTTACTTTTTGCAGGCGTCGGGGAGCTTCCGGGAGCGAGATCTGGCTCTCTTGAAGAGAGAAAATAGTCGTCGGCCTCAGGGCTAGGGAACCGCAACAAACGTAAAGAGCCTTTGGCGGGTGAGGAAGCTTGCTGTGAGGTAAGACCTTCCCAGAGATATAAAGGTGGTGATGGGGCTCCCCCTTTGTCTCCATCTAGTCGTCTCCCCGAAGGCACTTTGGAGGAGAAAGATTGGTCTCCGTTGATAGTTTCTCACGTCGAAGGTACTTCGATGGAGGTTCGGGGTCAAGTACCTCCTGACGGGACAAGGTTGCTAATGACCATATTCCCCCCCGGGGCTACGAAGGAGAAGTCCAGACCTGGAGACGTTCGCTCGTCCTTTGAGGGCGCACAACAATTCTGCACCGTGGTAAGATTCGTTGACTCGTCGATGTTTCAAACCCGTATTTTCACTTCTTAATTAAAACTTTCCATTCGCAGTTTTTTGATAAGTTTATGAATTGTGGAAAGCTTCAGACGGTGAGAGATTCCTCAAGCTCCTTAGTGATATACAAGCGAAAGAATTGACACACCTTCGGTACGAGGTGAGTCGAAACCGCGACTACGAAGATCGCCTCGAGGAACAGGTGATTCCTGTTTTGATGACATATATGTTCTTTCTCTCATTTTCAGGGATTAATGTTCTGGTGTTGCAGCTGCAACGAAAGACAAAGGACTTGGAATGCCTCTGGGGTACAGTTGGTCAAGTCGAACGCGAGTGCAATGGGCTTAGGGCTTAGAATGACGCCCATACTGAGGCCAATAAGAACACTTTGGCTAAAGTTTCTGCCCTCGAGGTGCACCTTCAGAATGTTCGGGAAGACAACTCAGTGATAACAAGTCGGGTAGAGAGGCTCGAGGCCGATCTTCTGCGGATGAAAGCTGAAGCTATCGATGCCCCGACCGAAGCTGAAGAGGCATGAACAAAAGCTGATAAGAAAATAGTTGTTTACTTGAGTGATGTTGCTGATACTCGGGCTAAGCTGAGGGAAGACTTTGATAGGGAGAGAAGAAACAAGGAATACGCTTGATGCAAATCCTGGAGGGAGACCCTCGAGGATATACACGCTCGTGGTTTTGATCTTTCGGAAGAAATAAAGCAGGCTAAAGCGGACGAGATTGATGCCCAGTTCTTCCTTTCTCCTAGTGCTGACACTGATGTTCGAAGGTCTTCGAGGGAGCTGGTCCCGATAGTAGGCTAGGTTTCCCTTTTTCACATAAATCTTTTCTGTGGGAGAGTTGTAAATATATCAGTGCGTATATATGATAACCTTTGATCATTTCGGTTTGCTTGTGTTTGTTTTCCTTGTCTTTCCGATTTTTTGTGCTTGCCGACGGTCGATCAAACGACCCGGGTCTACTAGCTTTGTGTTAAGCCCTTAATTATAGGGTCAATACGATCTTTAATCGGCCCGTAGGCTCTTTGACGTTGGCCCTTAGGCTCCGATGCATTTTCCCTTAGGCGTTTTTAGTTTAACTTGTCCGGGCTTAGTCTTCGACTCGGGTTTTGGCTCGAGGCCATCTACCCTTGGGTTTCTTTCGAGTCAATTTGGAATAATCTTTAGCATGGCTATATTTTCCATCGCTTAAATATTTATTTGAAGTTTTTTGTGTTCACCCGACTCTTCGACGGCCCAAAAGAACCTCGATTATGAGTCGTGATGAACGGGCACCTTGTAAGGTTTTGCCCTACGAACCGACATGAAAATGTTCGAAACTCTTTCTTATGAGCCGACATGAAAATGTTCGAAGCTCTCTTTCTTACGAGCCGACATGAAAATGTTTGAAACTCTTTCTTACGAGCCGACATGAAAATGTTCGAATCTCTCTCTTACGAGCCGACATGAAAATGTTCGAAGCTCTTTTTGCTTACCCCGAAGGTAGCATGATTTAACCGGTTCTTTCCGAAATAATTTTGAAGGATTTGACTTTGTGGATGGTCGGGCGTCCCCGAGTCGCGTTAATTTGGCTGTAGCCTTATCGATCGAAGTCGTTCGTGTTTGGTCGTAGCCTTTAATCCAAAGTATCGTATCCTCGGCATCTATATTCGAGGGTATGCCTTTTTAGGGGTCTTACAAGTTCGAATATATAGTCTTGGCTTTGAAGTCGGGATTGTGTTTTTTGTGTGGTTGTATGATCTGGGCACGCCCTACTCGAAGTCTTATAGCTTCGAATGCGCCCAAGGTTACCCGCTTGGGATCTTACTACCTCGTATTTTGATAACTTGATGATAGTCCCCAATATAACCTTGGGGGATTCCCCTAGTAAAAATGGCAACTTCTTTGAATCGCAAAGTGTTTCCATGGCAAAAAATAGTCCTTCGATTATTTGGTAAAAGTATACATGTTTTCTTCTTTGAAGGTTCGACCCTTCTATGCGGACACGGTTGTTTGACCGTTTGGCCAGATATACAGTTTTCCTATTGGAACCCTCTTCGCCTTGCTTTGACTCGTTTAAGGAGGTGACCTCCCGGGGTGACGCCCCCAGTATTTGAGGTTGATTGGAGTGAATCCTTGAATACTTGTTTAAGATTTCCTTTGGTAGCATATAGATGTTGCCTCGTTAGAAACTTTTTCCGGCAAAACCCTTTCTGGGGAAAAATCCGGTCGAAGGAAAAGAGTGCAATGCATGCTTTAAAACCTGAGGTTTTCGAGCCGGAAGACACTCTGATTCCCCTTGCTGGACATCTGTGTATAAGTTAGTACGAAACGTAAATGAACAAAGGGGATAGTCATACCTTGGCAGTGGTGGCGTTCCAACTTCGATTGCGCGTTATCTTGGTCTGCCCGCTCCAGGGACGCGGTACGGTCCTTTACTCATGAGTTCGGAAGGGATTGGGGGCGTAGCTTTTTGTGGCTGTTTGGCCGCCTGTCTGTCCTTTGGTTCTTTCGACGTGGAAGGTGTCGTCTCCAGTATCACGTCGTGTATCGCGAACATTTCTTTTGCGGCGTGCTGCTCCCCGTATACCGTATTTATTCCCTCATTTGATGGAAACTTCATCATTTGATGGAGGGTCGACGGTACTGATCTCATGCAGTGTATCCACGACCTTCCGAGCAGGGCGTTGTATCTCATGTCCCCGTCAATGACATGAAATTTGGTGTTTTGGATCGTGCCGGCCATGTTGATCGGAAGGGTAATTTCTCCTTTTGTTGTCTCGCTTGCCATGTTGAATCCGTTCAAAACTCGAGAGACAGGCACAATTTGTTCGAGAAACCCGAGTTGCTCTACTACCCTTGACCTGATTATGTTGGCTGAGCTACCTGGATCCACTAGTACACGTTTAATCTGAAATATATTTAGAAGAAAAGAGATTACCAGAGCGTTGTTATGAGGTTGAGACAAGGTCTTGATGTCCTCATCACTAAATGTGAGGGCGTCCTCGGGTATGTATCCTCGAGTCCGCTTTTCCCTGGTGATGGATATCTTTGTTCGTCTGAGGATCGGTTCCTGCGGGATGTCGATTCCTCCCATGATCATGTGGAAGAAGTGTTGCGGCTCCCCTGTCTCATTCTTCCTATTCGCCTCTTTTTTTGGAATTTGAGTTTTAGCTCGGTCACTGAGGAACTCCCGGAGATGACTTTTGTTAATTAACCGAGCTACTTTTTTTTTGGAGCTGCCTGCAGTCTTCGGTCTTATGACCGTGTGTGTTGTGGAATTCGCACACCAGGTTGTGGTTTCTTTGCGATGGGTCTGACAACAGGGGCTTCGGCCATCTGGTGTCCTTGATTTTACCTATAGCTGACACCATTTATGAAACATCGACGTTGAAATTGTATTCCGATAGCCGGGGGTGACTTTGCTGGTCCTATGAATCGGTCATAAACGACTCGTCTCACGAGTCCCCGAGGGTTATGGCCTCAGTATGACCTTCGATCATTGCGGGGTATGTTTCGTCTGGGAGCATTCCTTCGATCCTCAACGTACGGTTGGTACCTTTCCTTGCTTGTTCTTGGTTCCTTTTCCAGGAGCATGCTGGGGTATACTGAGCTCGAGGGGGCTCCCAATTGGTCGTCCTCAACCCTAATCTTCGACTGGTATCGATTGTGAACATCTTTCCAAGTGACGGCAGGATATTCAACCAGGTTCTGTTTTAGCTGCTTCGAGGCTATTGAGCTTCGTTCGTTCAGGACCTAGGTGAAGGCCTGTACCGCCTAATCGTCGAAGATTGGAGGTAACTCCATTCACTTCATTTGAAAGCGAGATACAAATTCCCACAACATTTCACTTTTCTCTCTGCTTGATTTTGAAGACGCAGGACTTCCTGGTTGCAACTTTGATGGTTCCGGCGTGTGCCTTTTTAAAAGAATACGCGAGCATGGAAAATGAGTCTATCGAATTGGGGGTAAGGTTGTGGTACCACATCATGTCCCCTTTCGACAATGTTTCTCCAAAAATTTTTAACAGGACGGATTCGATCTCGTCCTCCTTGTCATTTCCCTTGACAACACATGTGTAGGCGGTGATGTGCTCCTTGGGATCCGAAGTCCCGTTGTATTTTTCTAGGTCGGGCATTCTGAATTTTTTTCGGATGGGCTTTGGGGCTGCACTCGAAGGGAAAGGTCTTTGCACGAACATTTTCGAATCCACACCCTTTAGGATCGGGGGTGCACCCGGATTTTGGTCGACCCTCGTGTTGTAGGTCTCCACTTTTTGTCGTTTGCTTCTATCCTCTTTTCCCCCGATTTGATTCTCTTGGTGAGGTCCTCGAGCATTTTCATGATGGCAGGGTCAGTTGCCGACCCTTTGTTGCTCGATCTCTCCGGGACCTGCTCGACTCGAGGAGCCTCCTGCGGTGCTATCATGCTTGGAGTCTTTTGATGGCTCTGTCGCTAAGCGATCGCCAATTGTGTTGCATGTAATATTTCGAAAATATCGTGAAGGCTAACCTGCCTTTCTTCTTGAACCGGGGTGTTCTGGATCTCTCGTTCTCCCGCATGACGCGTATCGCCGTTGGTGTGAGAACTGACATCAATGTGTTAGGCATTGCGCGAGCCCACATCCACCGGGTTTGGGTTTGGTACACCCTCAGGGTTTTGTGGTGGTGCGCCAGCACCTGAAACAACTGCACTATTTTCTCCACGGTCTTCGACGCCGTTGTTCTCTTGTGCGTTTACTGAGCTAGACATTCTGACCTGAAATCAAAGATTCTTTGGACAAGAAAAAGTGTAAAAGATAACTTGCGTATTTTCAGCGAACCATCACCAAAACAATCACTATTATTTTTAGCCCCACGTTGGACGCCAAACTGTTTACATTGAAAATGTTAATTATAATAATATTTGATGAAGGGGTTCTAAAAATATGCGATTTATCTTAGTACTAGTTATTAGCAGTTGATGCTAAGTGTGGTTGGAATAAGTAGGTAAAAACTATTAAGAAATCGAAGAAAAAGCAAACCGAGACGCCTTAAGTCGGGGGTCCGATGCTGGCCTCAGAGGTCCTCAAGATCGAGGTTCGGAGCTATCGTTGTATGGTCGATGAAGCTATAACAAACTTATAGATTTCGGAGTACGCTATTTATGATCAATAATGAGCTATAAATGAAGAACAATTGATGAAGAGCAATAAATGTAAGTAAATGAGCTAATAGGAAGAAGTAGGGAATGTTAGAGTAATGAAGCAGAGAATGTTCTTGTTCCTTGTATTCAATATTGTGTCCCTTACAAAATGACAAGGGTCTCCTTTATATAGGGGGGGGGGGGGAATCCCTACATAGTACATTAACATTTATTACAAAGATTTGTAATTGATACTGCTATTTAAAGTCTGAGTACGGAATTGTACTTTACTACAGAGCTGCTTGACTCAATCTTCGTGCCATTCCTCTACGACGATCCTGGACCTGCATCACTTCGAGATCGGACGTAAGGGATGCCCGAGGCTGGACCTCGGGCCACACCTTGAATCTTACGCGAATAATCTACCACATATCACAACAGACATAAAATTGGCCTTCCCGATTTTAGCCATACACAGTAATATAGAGACAAAGAGAGGAGAGATTCTTATTTCTTCCATGTATTCAAGTATGTACAATGTGATGCCCAAACCCTCTATTTATAAGATGATATAGAGATGCCATGAACATGGTATTAACTATTGGGATCACGGGGAAGATCATGGAAGAGCTTATGGAGGTGTGGGAGTTACAATTATAATGATAAGAAGTAGTGGAGGCTAATGGATAAGAGTAGTGGGAGTAACTTCTTTAGGAGTTATAGGCATCCACTATAATATTTTATAACACTTTCCCTTGGATGTCTATAGATAATGTGCCTCGTTAAAACCTTACTAGGAAAAAGCTCTGTGGGGAAAAATCCTAGTGAAGGAAAAAGAGTACACATATCATGTAATATGGAATCTGCTGCCTCGTTAAAACCCTTGCCAGGAAAACCTATTGGGACAAAACATGTGCGCAGGGAAAAAGAGTGCAGCGCGTGCTATACTCCCCCTGACAAAAATATCAGTTGATATCTTAGAGACGATGAATTCCAATCATGTATAACAACTTCTCAATTGTTGAGGTTATCAATGCCTTGTGAAGAAGTTTGTCAAATTATCACGTGAATAAATTTGTTAAACATCCATCATGTTTGAAATAGAACTTTGGTGAAATACGCTTTATTTTGTCTCCTTCGATAGTCCTTCTTTCAATTGAGCTATGCATGCAGTATCATTTTCAATGTAATTTGAATCTTATTGAATATCATAATATGGCAGTACCCTCACAGCCAAATAGATTATCTGAACAACGAACCATGCCCTACATTTGTAGAACCAACATAACCTTGACAATATTCTTAGAATAAACAAATCTATATCAAGGACTTCTTTTGCAATATAACACTAATAGTATTTTTAATATCTCCACATATGAGTACAACTATATCTCACTAGCATATTGCTATACTCATGGTTCTAGCAATATATATTAAGTGCACCAATTGCACTAGACACAAAAATAAATCACGTACGTCATGATTGGTCTAATCCACATAAGGATTTCATGGACCTTTATTTAATAAGTTTCTTAGGAACCTTAATATGCTTCAGAATAATATAAATACTTTAAGGATTTTCATTATCCGCATATCAAGTGTATTGTCAAAATTATAACCTGAAAAGGATTTTATCCACCGCAGGAGAACATATCTCCATATAACTAATGCCAAGATATTTATGAAAAATCTTGTGCCACGAGTCGTCTTTATTTCTATCGACTTGATTTTTTATTTCATTTTCAGGTGTTGGGTCTATCCGTCCAACTTCACATTTTCAGGTGAAGTCAATTTTCGTTGCACATTTTTCATTTGGTTAATCATTTATCTATCCAGATTCTATGACAGATTTGTCACGACCCGAAATTCCCACCGTCGGGACCGTGATGGCACCTAACATTCCACTTTCCAGGCAAACCACGTTAGAGTAATTTTAAGTTAACCTTATCCAACACAATCAGCAACATCAATAAATTAAGATGAAGAGCAGCGAATACGGAATAATATAAAAGCTTCAACATTTATAACTACCCTGATCTAGAGTCACAATTCGCAAACTACTAAGAATTCTACAAATAGAGTCTGAAGAAGGGAAAAATACACAGTTTGAAATAGAAAACAGTAAAACATAAAACTAAGAAGAGACTTCAGGGTCTGGCCGACAGATCTACCTTGGGTCTCCTGATAGCAATACGACGGCTAATCTCTCGATCAACCAGAGCCGGTACCAAAATTCGCACAGAAAGTGCAGAGTGCAGTATTAGTACAACCGACCCCAGGCACTGGTAAGTATCGAGCCTAACATCGACGAAGTAGTGATGAGGCTAAGACAAGACACCTATAATCAAACATGTACAAGTCAACAGTGTATATACAGATAACAATAAAGAACTAAACATGTAATATCGGGAGGGGGAAACATGCTTAGGGGAAATACGAGATAAAGAACTACGGCAGAAAGATAACTTAAACAGTAAATACACTATGAACCAATAAGAACCAATGAACACAGCAAAGGAAAAGTGCACGTCATCATCATTCGTGCTTTTACTCTCATCCTCACCATGAAATTAATAGAAACGTCACGGCATCACCCTTCGTGCATTAACTCTCATAACATGGCACGACATCACCCTTCGTGCATTAACACTCTCAACCTCACATAAAGTCAATAGAAACAGCACGACATCACCCTTCGTGCATTAACACTCTCAACCTCACATAAAGTCAATAGAAACAGCACGACATCACCCTTCGTGCATTAACACTCTCCCTCACCAAAACAATGAACAATGAAAACAAGGAGATAAAAAAAACAAGAACAAGTCTTACTTCAACAATTGGTTACACAATACAAACCTTTACTTGAATCAACACTCAATCAATACCAAGGTCCGTAAACATGATAAAAATGATCAACATCACGATTAACTAGTCTAAGCATGAATAATATGATCAAGGAAAGCAACAATTACAAGAATAAGACCCACCCACATGCTATAACCCGACAACAACGCATAGGTAATTGTCACCTCACCTATATGTGGTACACAACATCTAAAAACATAGAAAATAGATAAATAAGTCCTAATCCCTCAAGCCAAAATTAACCACGACACTTACCTCGCTCCAACGTCTCAAACTCAAAGCTCAACCACGACCTTTCCTTTCACACAAGCCTCCGAATGATAGAATCTAGCAAATTACCAACCAAACAATTCAATTTAAGCCTTAGTAACTACCCAAGATTGTAAAGAATTCAATTTAGGCCATTTTCGAAAAAGTCTACCAAAATCAACACCCGGACCCGCCTTGTCCAAGTCCGGAATTCAAACCAAAACCCGATTACGCATTCACCCCCGAGCCCAATTATGTAATTTATTTTGGAATCCGGCCTCAATTTGAGGTCAAAATTCCCAATTTACCAAATCTCTAATTTCTACCTAAAAACCCCCAATTGCACCATGAAAACTTTAGATTTTTGTTGAATCTTAGGAAAAAATAGTGGAAGATTGAAAGAAATTAGTTTAAGATCACTTATCAATGATTTGGGGAAGAAAAGTTCTTTGGAAAATTGCCTCTTGTATTTCTAGGTTTGAAAATTTGAAGAATGAATCAAAAATCCTGTCTAAGTCCTATTTCTTTAGCTAGAGATGTCGCAAATGCGACGTGGGCTTCGCAAATGCGAAAAAACCGTTGCAAATGCGAAGTCCTTCACATCTCTGATGTCTTCACAAATGCGAAGAATGGTTTGCAAATGCGAACTCTGAATGACCGCAAATGCGACACAATCATTGCAAATACGAAAAATGTCTTCCCCAGACCCACTTCGCAAATGCGAAACCTATATGACCTAGCTTCTCTTTGCATTTGCGATGAGAAGATCGCAAATGCGAACCCATCAGAGGTCGCAATTGCTATGCCTAATCTCGCAAATGCGAGATCAGGGGCCTGCAACAAGATCAGTTGCACCAGCAATTTCTCCAAGTCAAATTTCACTCCGTAGCCTATCTGAAACTCACCCATACCCTCAAAGCTCGAACCCAAAAGTTCAAACTCGTATAAGAATATCATACGAACTTTCTCGCGCAATCAAAATACCAAAATAACACCTAAAACTACGAATTGAACACCAAATCAAATGAGATTTTCAATAAAACTTTGAAATTTCTATTTTCACAACCGGACGTCCAAATCACGTCAAACTAACTTCGTTTCTCACCAAATTTCACAGAAAGGTCATAAATGTGATATTGGACCTATACCGGGTTCCGGAACCAATATACGGACCCGTTATCCAAAAAGTCAACTTTGATCAAACATTTCAAATTCAATAAGCCTTTAACCCGTTTGAAATGGTTCTTTTTTTTCTTTAGTTTAATTAATTGTTAGTTTTGCATCTCGTAGTAATTACTGGATTGAATGTTCACATGTTTAGTTTGATTAGTGTAACGACCCGAACGGTCGTTTTGAGAATTTAAACTTCGTTCAGTGGCGTAAGGTCATGAACAACTTCACATTGGTTGTACCGACCTGCGTGCGTGGTTGGGTTCAGTTACCGGATAATCCGGAGTCGAATTGGGAGGCAAATTTCAATTTTTGAAGCTTAAGTGATGCAAGTTGGCCAAAGGTTTGACTTTTGAGTAAACGACATCGGAATGAGTTTTGGTTAATGTCAACAGCTTTGTATGATGATTTCGGACTAGGCGCGTGTCCGGAATTGGTTTTGGAGGTCCGTAGAGTGATTTGAGGTAATTTGGCGAAAGTTAGAATTTCGGCGATTCCGGCCGATAGGCGAAATTTTGATATCGAGCTCGGAATGGAATTCCGATAATGGATGTAGGTATGTTGTGTTATTTATGATTTGTCTGCAAAATTTCACGTCATTCCGGGTTGAATTGATAGGTTTCAACGCGAGTTTTGGAATTTGAAGTCTTGAAAGTATATAAGTTTGATTTTCGGGTTGATTCATCGTTTTAGTGTTATTGTATGTGTTTTGAAACCTCGAGCGAGTCCGTGTTAGGTTATATGACTTGTGTGTGTGGTTGGACAGGGTTCCGGGGGCCTCAGGTGCGTTTCGGATAGGCTTCAAGCAAATTTTCCTCATTTTTTCCACTGCTGATTGCTGCCTTCTAGTTTCCTTCTATGCGATCGCAGGGAGGTAGTCACGATTGCATAGCATTGCTTTGACCTGCCCAGTTTTCGTTCAACGCGATCGCATACAAACGTTCGCGATTGCAGAAGCATATTTTCCTCTTCTTCGCGATCGCATCTTCACAAATCACGTTCGCATAGTGTTCCAGCAGGGGCACCAAATTTTCTCTTCTACGCGATCGCATTCCTTGCTTCACGATCGCGTAGTGTAGCGTTGGGGGCAACAGATAACTCCTTATATGCGATCACATTTGTACCTTCGCGATCGCATAGAACATTTTCTTGGCCAGTGACTTTTTCCTCTATGCGACTGCATAGAATTTTACGCGATCGCGATGCTTTAAATCTGGGCAAAACAGTTTATAATTCCAAAAATCGGGGTTTCACCATTTTTTAACACAATTTGACTTCTAGAGCTCGGTTCTTGGCGATTTTTGATGGGGTTTTCATACAAATCGAATGGTAAGTGTTCTTTCACTAGAATTAAACATATTCCATGAATTTTTATTTTATTTTAGTAAATCCACTAGGCAGGGCCTAAGGCTGTTTTTTATTTATAAAACAAGGTCCAAAAATTTATGTTTTGGGTTGAGGAAGTTGTGGGTTTTGAAAGAAAAATTTTTAAAATGAAAAAACATGATTTGAAGGACCAAATGGTATTGGAATTGGACAAATTTTGTATGGCTGAACTGGCATCGGAATGGGTAATCGGATTTTGTAAAATTTGTCGGGTTCCGAGGGTCGACTTTTGGGTCGATTTTTTTTATAAATTTGTAAAGATTGAAATTTTATTATTCGGAATCATTCCTTATACGATTTATGTGTGCTTTGAAGTTGTTTGGTTGATTTTGAGCCGTCCGAAGGTCTTTCCGCCCNAGTTAATCCTATTAATTACAACTTTAATTAGTCATCTTTGTTACTAACACAATTGCAATACTACACTATCAATTCCTATACTCATGTTACATTAACGGAATAGGGATAAGATTTGAGTTAAAAATCACACTATCAAAGTAACTTTTCACGCCTATTCCCTGTGGGATTCGATCCCAACCTTGTTGGGTTATTATATTTGACTTCGACCGTTATACACTATCTTTAAGTGTAATTTGAGCGTATCACCAGGTTGTCGTCTTTGAGGTAAGTATCTTGCCTGACCTTGTGGGGGGGAATTTCCCCTTAGGATTAGAGTCTTCTATGTTGATTGTAGCCCGTGTACGCGAGGTGACGAGTGCGTACCCGGACTTAATTGCAAATAGGTTGGCCTTCTAGAATTCTTAGGTCCTTATACGCTTATGTATGAAGTTGTTATTGCTATGAGTGCTAATTTCATTATTTTCTGCTTAAATTGGACTTACTTATTTTTAGATCCCTCTTGTTGTTATTTGATCTTAATTGACTTAACTGAGTATTTTACCTCCTTTAGTAACATGCTATATTTTCTTCATAAACTTCCTAATTGACTAGAATTAGTATTACTTGCCCTACAGTTGTTTAGCAGTAATTGGAATATCTATACGTTGGTGACTAGCATGCTCGTGAGTCGTATATTTTGATCTATATGATTTTCCCTCAAGTGCTACTTAGGTTTAGTTAGATAAGTATCCATGTTGATGGTATTTCCTTGGTGTCGCCTATTATTGAGCATCGATTCAAGTTGGGTTTTATTATGTGAAACTGATTGTTTAGGCGAGATTGGTTATAGTTGTGCTCCCTTGCCGGGATGATTTGGTTTCTTATTGTTGAACTGAATATTGTGGATATGTTGTCATGTCTTGTTTCTCTCACGCTCATTATTTTCTTTCGGTGGTTATTTCTCGTGAATGAGTTCGACTGTGCTGGTGACTTAAGTTCTTGATTTGATTGACTGTTGTACATATCATTTCTATCTTTTGTTGTCTTGTGAGTGTTGTGGCGATGTACGATGTTTCTATCTTGTTGTGGTTGTTATTTCTGTACTGCATTGCATATTTAAATTGGGACTATGGATGAGATTCCGGAAATTTTTCCCCTGTACTGCATTGCATATTTAAATTGGGACTACTGACGTATTCCGGGAGCTTCCCCCCTGTACTGCATTGCATATTTAAATTGGGACTACAGACGAGATTCCGGTAGCTTTCCCCCTGTACTGCATCGCATATTTAAATTGGGACTACGGATGTATTCCGGGAGCTTTCCCTTTGTACTGCATTGCATGACAAATTCTGAGTTACGGACTGAGTTCCGGTGGTTTTATCATTGAGGAAATTTGGATATATATATTGAAAAGCATTTGTCTTGCAGATAAATGATATTTGAAAGAGCAATTACTGGGAAAGTATATTCGAACACCACGTATTTTGAAGGAACTATGTTTTAAAGATTTCCCTTTATAAAAATATATATAAATATACATTCAGAGAAAGTATGTTTCAAAGAAGATTTATCTATTCCAAAATGATTATACCTTTAAAGTTTTCGATATAAACTCACGATTTAAATGTTTTCACTCGAAGGTTTGACCAGTTTTATTGAGTTTATTGGCTAAGGCCTGATGTGAATAAATTGATGTAGTGCTGAGTTACTAGTGTTTTTATTGTGTTGTGATTCCTGACATTTGGCTTGCATTCTGTCCATCCTCCTTGCGCATTTTTATTATTTGCTGTAATTTCTTCCCCATTATTTTTGTCATACCGTTAATTATATAGAAGAATCTTTAGATAGATGTTATGTTTCGGTCATTTTATATTCATGCCTTTTTACTTATTAGACCAGTGGTGTCTTGACTAGTCCTCGTCACTACTTCACCGAGGTTAGTCTTGATACTTACTGGGCACCGTTATTATGTGCTCATACTACACTTCTGCGTATTTTTGTGTGCAGATCCAGGTATCTATTGTTAGTAGCTGCACAGATTCATTGCTGAGGAGACTCAAGGTAAACCTGTTGCTGCGTTCGCAGGCTTCGGAGTCACCTTCCTGTTTTTACTCAACTGTACTCCCTTAATTCTGAATAGTTGTTATTAGGAGTTGTAGAATCTCGTAGAGCTTATGACTTGTATTACTGGTTTTGGGAAATTGTAAATTCTGTCAAGATTTTCATATCGAGACTGTGATATTTCCTTTATTATTGTTGTTGTTCAGTGAAATGTTAGGTTTACCTAGTCCTTAAGACTAGGTGTCATCACGATACCCAACGGAAAGAAATTTGGGTCGTAACAATTAGTAAATTACATGATAAATTAAGTTAATCACCTAAATTTGGTTAGATTTTGAATATTGTTTGTAATTTTTAATCCGTTTAAGTTTCTTGTGATAGCTGTTTGTCATTACTAGAAGTATCGGGGGATGAAAAAAATAGAAAATTAGGGAATCTATTCTCTAACTGCTTTAGAAGGCTCTAGAAGACAGAATAAGGATTATTTGGCAATAAAACAGTAAAAAATTAGGTAAAAAAGGGACTTAAGGGTTTTAATACAAAAACAAAGGGGGCCGAAAGGAAAGAGAAATAACATAAGGCACAGTTGTACAAAAAAGCTGTTAAAGAAAGATACTTTTTCTCTCATTCACGGGTGACACGTACTATATATTCAATCATTTTGTATATCACACACACGCTCATTCTGCATTTTTCAGAGAATTCAGACATCTCTCCTTCCTTCTTGCTATCTTCACTCATTCTCACAGGCAAAAAACACTCTTAAATTCAAAGCTAGAACAAAATTGAAAAACCGAAATAAACGTAGCTGAGTTTTAGGTCGATTTCATATTAAAAACAATTCAAAAGTTAGCTATTTTTGGTTGATTCAAAGGGCTTCATCTCTTATTTTCTGGGTTGTTCAAGCTGAATTTCATCTGTTAATTGAAGTTGCTATGCCGTCGAGTTATAACTGAATTCCATCACTTTTCTCTTCAGCCTTTATTTGGCCATCTTATTGTTGCTTGCTGCTGCTAGTTGTAGATGAATTTTCTTCAATACGGACCTATATTTTATCACTATTCTGCTGTTTTGTTTCTCCCTAGGTATGTAAACATTCACCTTCAATTCTCCATTGGTTTTTATGTATAAAATTTGACTTGCTCATGTCATATTTGTGTTTAGTTTCATAGATTTATAGTGCTTAGTTGCCAAAACTACTTGTATTTGTTTCTTGTTAAGCTCTAATTCTTTTAAACAACATGTTGAAAGATGTATTTGTCACACAGTTTCTCTTTTTTCCCTTTGTGCATGAAATCCTAAAAAATTGACAGCATTTGGATCCTAACTTGCTATTTTACTTGTTTTAATTGTGATGAGCGTGATGTTGATTTGCAAGGTATCTTTGTAGCTATCCATGTAAACTCAAACTTGTTTGAGAGATTGCGAAGTCACATATGCCAGAATTGAGTATTTTAGCAGAAGCTAATGAGATTGGAGCCTAAATTTAGATTTTTTAAAAATTAGTATAATCTTGTAATTCGATTTAAGATTAGCAATTTGTAATTAGTGATTAACTTCATATTTTATAGTTAAATGATTTTTTTTGTTTTCAACTGTATTTGTACGCGTTCTGAATTATATTGTTGGGCCTATTTCCAGTTGCCCAGACCCTTAGTTGATTTTCAGAAGCTGGGCTCAATGTGTTGCAAATGTAAAAATAACACGGGCTAGCCAGTTTTTGGACTGACCATTAAAAAATAGCCAGCGTTTGTCAGGTTATTGAAAAATAACCACTAATTTACTGCAATAGAGACCGGTCCAGCATAATATACTAGAGTTCGGTGCACCTGTGTATGAACTTCCAGCATAATATGCTGGAACTCCAACACGCAAAAAGTTTCAGCATAATATACTGGAGATTCGAGCACCTGTGTATGAACTTCCAGCATAATATGCTGGAACTCCAACACGCAAAAAGTTTCAGCATAATATACTGGAGATTCGAGCACCTGTGTATGAACTTCCAGCATATTATACTGGACCGGTATACTCCATTATATTATGCTGGAGTTCTAGTATACTTATTCTGGAACTCCATTATATTATGCTGGAGTTCCAGTATACTTATGTTGGAACTCCAGTATAATATGCTGGAGTGTTTCCGGATTTTGAACAGTGTTTTCGTTCAGATTTATCTTTACATGAAAAGTGGCTAAATTTCGATTACTTTTGAAAGTGTGGCTATTTTTGAATGACCATTGGTAAATCCGGTACTTTTGACTTTCTCGTGTTGCAAATCCAACTGGCCTCGTATGAAACTGGAGTTATTTGAACTCAACATTTGTAGTAAAAATCGTGTGGGGTAGTCACTTCTTAAAGTGGTATATACTTTTTATCCAGTATTTTTAATGCTTTAGCAATAGTAGCCACTAGTCTATTAAAATTAATATGAAAAAAACTGTGTTACCCTTTCGTCTATTTTTTTTCCTTCACAAACCCTCTATCAAGTCCGAATATATATACCAATAATGGAGATAACATCTAACTTGTGCTGACAACTATCAAATTCTTCATACTCTCAATCAAATAAAAAAGTCTTGTACCTGTGAACATATACTGCCCTTTCTTTTTTCAACTCATTTCCGTAATCATGCCCCAAAACAATATAAAGTATCTATCAATTATTATTCCCAATTTTGTTGTTAATAATGATTTCGATAATTGTAATCTTGATGTTTTTAGCGAGGCAAATACGGTCAGTGCAATTCGAGGTGTTATCGGGTTACACAAAATTTATAGCAGAAGACATAAAGAGTCATGGTTGTGGTAGGTACTTAGTCCTGAACTTAGAGTTGGAAGTTCAAAAATTAAAGACACTTGGTCCTTAATTTAAAGTTACAAACACATAAATTAAGGACAAGTAGTCCTTAACTTAGAGTTACAAGCACATAAATTGAGGACAAGTAGTCCTTAAGTTAGAGTTACAAGCACAAAAATTAAGGACAGGTGGTCCTGAACTTCGAGTTCCAAGTTGAAAAGTTAAGGACATGTAGTCATGAAGTCCTGAATTTAGAGTTACAAGTTCAAAAGTTAAGGACACTTGGTCCTGAACTTTATGAGCAGAAGGGTGTTTCGTCCGGGCGGGTAAAGTTTATTAAAGCAGTGGTGACTTAAAAATAAATACATGTGTTATTAGTGGCTAACCGTGCACTTCCCCCCACATTTGTATACCCCAACAATTTCAAGATCTGTTGGCTTATTGAAAGAGTAGGCCATTCTGCAAAACGTAATTGGGCCTGTCGTTGAAGATAGAGTCAAATGGACTCTATAGTTGTGTGGCCCATCGATTTTGAGGTCCACGCCGGACCTGCTTGGGTTTAATGAAAGATGGATTCATTCCAAAGGCTATGCCTTGGGCCTCAAATTTCAGCCCACTCGCCTTCCCCTGTGACCTAATGAAGGTCTAGGTTGAGCACTAACAGTCCACATAGAATTACATAATTAATAAGAGATATATAGTTTAATCATAAGATGTTACTAATAAATATGAGAATTTTTCATTCCTATTATTACCAAAAATATTTACGTTTAACTAATTACCCGACATAAACAAGTTTTATCTACAAAATATATACATTACACTTTAAAAAGCTCCCCCTTCAATCAAGGGACAATTACACCATTTTGAACTCTCTTTCTTCCTTTTTCAAGTCATTTTCGTCCTTTTCTTCAGTGCTTCTGCAAATTTGTTCTACTGAAGGCATATAACTTGTGTTTTTTCTTTCTTTTGTTTCCTTTTAAGCATACAAGTTTTGATTGAGTTTTATTTTCCTTATTCGTGGTGTAAATGAAATGCTTTTCATTCTTCAATCAACAGCGAAGATCTATTTCCTTCATTCATTTTTAGAAAATAATTCATTCGCAGTTACTCCTTGTTTCACATCTCTATTCGTCTTCTAGAATATTCATCTCTCCACGGATTGATTCTGTGAACTACAGATTCACTATAAATATTGTTGCATTCCCTTTTTTTGTTTTTTTCATTGGGGAGCGCAGTAAAAAATGAAAAAGGTTGTGAATTAAAAAATTTCAACACGATATCCAGCGCCTCAATATCGAATCAGATTATAATACCAATCACCAAATATCCAGCGCCTCAACTTCACACTAAAATTAGTCTGTTCACATCTTCATATTTTTTTTCTATAAATAAACAAGCCAAAAATCAGTGCAAATACACCCTTTTAAAGTTCACAAAAGAAGTTTCAATTTTATAAGAAAATAGATGAAAATGGCTTCAAATTCAGCCACTTCTCTGTTCTTGAAACTATTCTTTATTACACAAATACAATTTTTATACAAATTTTATACAATATTTTTTATATATTTTGTATCTGATTTATACATAGTAAAAATAAATTACATACAACTAATTATATATTATACAACTTATCTACAATTTTCATACATTATTTCGACTCAGTTATATACAACTACAATATCATACTTAAATACAATTTTTATATAATATTGTTCAACTTTCATACAATATTTAAATAAATATATATATAAACAACATAATACAATTTTACTACAATGTTACTACAATTTCGTAAGTATAATGTATGACATGTCTTCTTCTTCTTCGAGTTTCAATCTGAAATTCAACCAAAATCAAGTCTAATCTTCACCAAAACACCCTCAAAACTGAGATATAAACTCCAAACCATATTCTCAATTGTTTGTAACAACATCCAATCCAAACAAATAATGGTTTTTGAAAATCCAAATTCTAATTCAAAGCTTCAAAGCTTTTTAATGGCCGTCAATGGCGAAATTGTTGTTTTCTTTTACTTTGCTTTACATTACTGGAATTAGGGATTGAGAGATATAGAGAGACGTAGAGAGAATTCCCAATTGTTTGCAACACCACCCAATTCAAACAAATAATATTTTTTGAATACCCAAATTCGAAGCTTCAAAGCTTTTTAATGGTTGTCAATAGTGGAATTGCTGCTTTCTTTTCCTTTGCTCTACATTACTGGAATTAGGGATTGAGAGATAGAGAGAGACGTAGAACAAGATAGAGATAGAGATAGAGATAGAGATAGAGAGCGCGTGCATGAGGGAGAGAGAATAAGGATGACAAATAATTGATTCCTAATTTAAAAGGATACGCATTTGATTCCTAAAGTGTATATAATTAGTAAATTTGTATGTACGTGTAATTAAAGTGAAACTTGAGAGAGAATAAGGATGACAAATAATTGATTCCTAATTTAAAAGGATACGCATTTAATTCCTAAAGTGTATATAATTAGTAAATTTGTATGTACGTGTAATTAAAGTGAAACTTGAGTAGGGAGGGTAATAACAATTGTGTATAGGTATATAAAAATTCCAATAAATAACGAGGATTCATTTAGTTATACAGATCAAGCTTTTAAGTGTATCAAAACCCTTTCTCAACTTTTCCCTAGTACCTGTTATGAAGAAGTTTTAATGATTGAAGGTTCATGTGAATTCGTGACTCAAACATCCTGGATTTCTAGACCTTCACATGAAATTCCAAAAATGTAGCAAAATAATTTATCATTGAATATTCGTAGAAATGTTTTAGGCGCACGTTTAATTACTATCATGATGATGTATACGCTCGCGTGACTTAATTATGATTCCCGAAATAAAATCGAAGTACACATTCACACGACTTTGGCTAACAATCTTGACAAATAATTAAGTGTTATGAATTTTTTACACATACGCGTGGCATGCTTTTAGCCCATCAAATAAATCGGATTCCACACGTGATCAGTTTCGAAAATAATTCCATACTCTAAATAATCAAAATTTATATGCGTTGAAAGAATAAAATGCACGTAGGTTCTAAAACACGAACTAATTCATTGATTAAGTCAAGTATGACTAAAAGCGACCGTGCTAAAATCACAAAATTCAAGAGTGTCTCACACCTTCTCCCAGGTTAACAGAATTCCTTACTCGGTCTTCTGTGTCGTGGACCATATATAGAGTCAAACTTCCTTGAATTGGATATCAAATTTGGTGACTCGGGACACCGTTAGTTAATTCTCAGTGGCAATTATAATTAAAATAAATAATCCTATTTCGAATAATGTTACTTTAATTGGAAAAACTCCTTATCTTCGAAAAAAGGAGGTGCGACAACTATTAATATTCAATTCAATAGAATAATGGAGGGGTGGGAGCGGTTCCCGATAATACAACAAACCCGAATAATTCACGATATGGTTCCCAGAAAGGGTTCTCAATGGATGATTCACCGTCTAAATTCGTCAATAAATTTTCGAGGCAGCCCGATGCACTAAGCTCCCGCTATGTGCGGGGTTCGGGGAAGGACTGGACAACAAGAGCCTATTGTATGCAGCCTTACCCTACACTTCACGCTAGGTACAAATCACGGCCATCTAATTTTGGCTCGCTAAGTTCCCATTCGGGCCATCCAATTTCGGAACATGCAAGGTCTATGCTATCCACCTCCGAAAGAGACAATAAGAGGCATGGATTTCTGCCGCAGTAGTTTCTTGAATGCTGATAGATCAGGGGGATTTAGTAACATACAGCAAACAAAAATCCCGTCTGCATATTTCATTGGATTGAAAGCAACATACATATATCAGCATCCTTCCATTCGTGTGCATATGCATGGGAATTGATAAAAAAACAAAACCCATAAATCTTTGTTGCATAAGACACTCCAACGCATTTATTCCACTATTGCTACTATAATATATAAGTCACATTAACATTTTAAACTTTAGATCTTAGCTGTCTGCTACCGAGACAAAAGTGATTATAGAACTGGAAGATTATCAAAGAAATCTCAGAATATTTCACATTCAAGGAGGCTCTGAGAGATTAAAACCTTAGTTTAGTAATATATAGAAAACAAAAGCAGTTTTCAGTTGAATGATAGCTTCCAATAACATGAGTTTAGTCTCCAGTAAAAGATTTGGGAGACATTTTATGCAATATAAATTTGTCTTGCGACAGTTAAAAAAATTGGTACCAAGAAAAGGACTGTCCAGCATGGTAGTCTCCACTCAGCAGCAAAATTAAGCATGACAAGATTTAACTGCAAGCACATAAAACAAGTTAGACAAATTAGAAGTTTAGTGACTTAACACAGAAAGATAAATCCATTACTAATCTAGCAAGTATTGTTTCTTATACGAAACCTGAATGAAACAGATGAAATTTTCCTCCACATTAGAAGCCAACAGATAAACAAATAATAATACAGTAATAATTTATGGTGTTTCAACACCACAAATATCAACCACGATCTATCACAGTAGAAAGAGAATATTCATTTCTATGTACAGTGAGCATTCTGAGCTCAAATAAAGCAACTCTCTAATACTAAGGTGGTTTCAGCAATAAAAGGTCACAATTTCCTGATATGAATAGATGTCAATGACTCTAACCACATAACTCTTTTCCTTTTCTTTCTGAACCGAGCCATCCAAGGAGACCACATGGTTCGGGCGATCTTACCTTAAACAACCTTCACCTTGAGATAGGGTGCATCTTCAAACTTTAATAGAACCTTCAGATCAGATGGTTTGGGTTCACTTACTAATTGAAAATTGGATAACAAAGTGACAAATAGATATAAAAACCCTTTAACATAATCCAGGTAAATTAAGAGGTTTTTACATCATTGCTTTTGTCTTGCCAAGCTTCAAGCAGGAGTAGAGAAAATTATCTACGACTTCTTTTATCCCACTTCAATGAGATAATTTTAAGCGGGCTAATTCATCCACTACTCTCAGCATATCTCATAGATCTAGGCCAAAAAGATCATAACATTCCACTATACTGACAGAGATTACAGCTGAAACAAAGTTTGATACTTTTTTGCAATTAACAGTAGATGAGGAATATTAAGAATAGTATGCCCAACATGTCAGGTCAGATTATAGTCAGAAGAACATTTAAAACCAATGACCTAAGCAATCTTCCAGCACAAAACCTTTTTTGGCCGTCATTGTGATGTAAAAAGCCCATTATAATTATTAAGAGACCAAGAGCTGTACACAAACAAAGCTGTTCCAATTAGCTCCAGTCGCACCAAACTCAAGGACTTATTGGTGCTCTAGCCAACTCAAACATAATTCTTTTTATATAAGTCAACTGAATTTTATTACTCCCTCCGATTTAGATGAGGTAGTTTGATTTGGCACGGAGTTTAAGGAAAAAAAGACTTTTGAAACTTGTGGTCTTAAAAGGTTTTACGGGTAAAAGCTTTGTGAGGCATGTGGTTATAAAAGCTTCCCATTAAGCGTAAAATGAAAGTATAAAGTTGAATTATTTCCAATTGTAGAAATGTGTCATCTAAATTGAAACAGAGGAAGTAGAATAGATGCACCCACAGCTTGTGGCGGGTCCAAGGAGAGGTAGAAGTAGGTGGAAGAACTACTGAGGAAAGGTAATCATGCAGGACACGGCACATCTTCAAATCTCCGAAGACATGACCCTTGATAGAAGGTGGGGAGGTCGAGGATTAGGATAGTAGGTTAGTGAGCAGTCGAGCGTTTTTCTCTTTTCAAACTTGTATTTCCCTTTCTTACCTGTAGTACTACCGGCACTCTCGTATTTCCTAGTCTCATATCTCTTTTACTACATGTTATTTCGTTTGCTTAGGTTCTATTATTTTTCTAGTTGCTGTTACCGCTCTTCTTTCCGTAGTCTTTGTCATTACTACTGTGATTATGCTTTCTTTGAACCGAGGATCTACCAAAACAATCTCTCTACCTTCACAAGGTAGGGATAAGGTCCACATACATACTACTCTCCCCAAACCTCATCACTTGTGGGAATACACTGGGTATGTTGTTGTTTTTGTGGACGCCCCCAAAGGCATAAACCATGTACATCAAGCATTTTTTTATAGAACATGTATAAAACCTTAAATAGCCCAAGAGACAACCAAATATAGTAAAGTTTGCTCCCCACTTTCTGAACAATAACTCAACACCCCTTAATCGGTTAATCCTATTCCTTTACCGTCAGTTATTTTGATCTCCCTTTTGGATCACTTTTTTTCTTTTTATAACAAGCAAAAGCACCAACTTGGCAGACTACAAAGATGTACATAAAAGTCCACAAAGAGCTCATAAATCAATAAAGATACCCACTTGATCTGGTTGCCCCAAAGAAAACCAGTTGTCATGCTCTATCACACTGCTTTTCCATCAAAACATCTCCTGCTTCTTTACTTCAATATTTGCCAAGCTATGTACAACAGTATCATCTCCCATATCCTGCTTCCCTCCTTCCATATTTGCTACGCAATGTACATGCTACCATCTACCATGTCTTCTTTGCTTCTTTTTCCATTAGTACCAGTGTTGCTAAAGCTCGTTTAAAGCGCACCTAGACCCTTAAGTTCGGGGAAGCCCAGGTTGTGCACTATGCCTCACTAGGTTGACGCTTTAACGTAGGTGTAAGGTGCTTAGGCGTGTGCACCTTCACCGATGGGTTATCTTTAAGTGCACAGCAACATGTTATAGTTTTTCCATCCTCTTGTCTAAAGCGTGTCCACCTTCACTCATGGGTTCTGTCTTTAAGGGCACAACTACACATACAAACAACACATACCCACACACACACATATCATATCTTCTTGGCTAAACCGCTAAAGCCCACGCTTTAATTACGCTTTGCGTTTAAAGCTCTAAAAGACCTTGGCGCTTTTTAGCACTCCTTTTGCTTTTGACTACTCTGATTGGCACATATTTTTTCAAGACTGCTCTAAACGAGCAAGAAACATATTCCAGCATCTTCTGGTCAAATATGTAGCATCTATTGCAAAGCATCGAGCCCTAATTCTTCAGGTTGTCAGGAATTAGGATGGCATCATGTATGGTCGTCCACCAAAGAAGCAATTTTTGGTTGAACTTTTGTCCTCCAAATTGCTTTCAGAAATGTTTCCACAGTGCCATACTCCTTGGCCAAACTAAAATAGTAGGATTTACTGGAGAAACGGTTGGCCTTATCTCTGTTCCACCTTAATTCATCTCTTTTTGTAGCAGAGGCAACTGGATCTGTATCACAACTGTTCCACCTTACATTGATTGATTCTTTTAATTGATTCTTACCGACTCAACCAGAGCTTCTGGAGTTTTACAGCTCGCAATCAAGCCGTTGGAACTCACATTCTAGCCTGTCTCTCATTCTATCTTCTAACCTGCAAAATTTCTTTTGTTACTAGGCTCAGTATCTTATTCAAGTCAGTTGCAGTTCTTAGCATGAGTTTCTAAGCTTTTTCCTCTACATTGCTCCTAAAAACTCCTAGAACTTTCCTACATAAAAAATTTGCCTTTCTACATTTGAGATTGTTGTTGTTACAAAGGTATTCATATATCCTATAGTTCTAGGGCACACATCACATCCTTACTTTGACCACTCGTAACTCCTGAATTGCAAAAATAATTCCTCTGCCTCAAACTCTGGCGCACTTCAGGAAAAAAATATTTCACCTTTTATCATCTACGTACAATCGGGAATGCAAACAGAAACAATCCTTTTGCACTCAACAAGAAAACCTTTAAAATTACAGCTCGTTATACATAGTCATAAAAGCCTAAAAGCCAAATTTCCGTTCATTAGTCGCCCTAAGTTTCTTAAACATTTTATTAATGTAAAGATAAATCAACATACCGATCTACGGTATAAATTCAATTTAAGGTTACAGGACTTACTTCTTATGCCTCTGCGCAAATCGAGAGTTCTTTGCTTCCTCCTCAGTGAGGCCGAGGGACATCTTGGTGATGATAGCGCCGGTGACGGCAAACCCCACCAGGAACGGCCAGTTGCGGCTCCATTCCCTCCGGAAAAACACCGGCCACGCGTCGAATTTTCTCATTTTCAAACTTAGGTTTCTGTCTCTCTCTCCCTCGGGTAAAGTTTCCTCGATAATGGAGTAATTGGTATTTGTTATAAATAAAATTTTATTTACCGTGAATGTTTTTATTTTAGAGAAATATTAGGGTTTGTTACTCGGTGATTAAGTCATTTTTTTCTTATAAATAGAGAGGTTTTTCTTTTATTGTTTCATGACACGTTATCAGACGAGACTCTAACCAATTGAGTAGAAGGTTTTGGGATTTAGCATAATGATTGTCAATTGTTGCATGAACTTCCTTCATCATTAAATTCTGGATTTAAGGTAAGTATTTTACTTTATTTTTCTCTTTTGAATTCTTCAAATTCTACAATTTGATTTAAATACAAGCAAAAATAATAAACTTGATTATAGCTCTAATAGAGTTTGCAAGAAACTATAACCACCTGAAGTGGTAAAATTTCTATGTCTTGCCATGATCAAATTTATGTATGATTGTGGGTAAAGAAGTGGAAACTCATCCCATTGAATTTGCTTCATTCTCATTCCCCTTAAGAGAATGTGGTAGCAATATGTGATAAGTATGAAAGAAGACAAAATTATTACCGTGAAGGTATCAATAAATGTGGACGTGGCAATATACGAAACTATAATCGTCATCATTGTGATAATGAGAATAATAATGATTCTCAAAATAATATTTCACTCTGTGAAAGTAATATTTGTCATCGATTTGACATGAGATTTTGTAAAGCATATATAGATGATGATGGTTCATTCATGATGTGAATGTGACAACATCTGATTTATGAATACATATTTATTTCTGGAAGAATATGAACGTGCTAGTGGTAGTGAATATACCACACTCACCTCTAGAAGGAGGTTTGAGATGATATAAGAAAATAACGTCATTATTACGGCATGAATGGTCATGGATCACGTACCTATTGTACGCCAAAATATTTTAATAATGTGATTATTAAAGGATAATAGTAATGCAAGAAGCAGATCTTGCATATAATTTTGACCATGTCCATAATGGTATAACTTTCTCCTTACAAGTGTATTCATCTTATAGATGTTGATGAATAAGTGGTAGTACAAAATTAATTGAAAACTCTAGAAGAGCCAATTATACTACTTTGGAGAAATAAAATTGAATATCAATAATGAATTGTGTTGTAGTAAGTCTCAAAGAAACTTATTGAGTTTCTAAAGTATTCGCGAAAACGGTTGGTTATATTGAGACTATAAATAAAGGAAAGATTTAATATCTTCTATTACTACAACTTGTAACGGGGTAATATTGAAAAGTTACCCGCTTGATTCTCCAGTTTGTACTACATAAATAAAAGAACCACAATAAGGTGGATGCTTATTGATATAAAACCCATATCATAATAAACTTGGAGTTTATTGATAATTGCACATGTCATGGTGTAAATTTGAACTTTATCAATATTGATAATTTATTTAGTTGGCACAATTGGTTTAGCCATATCAATTTAAGTATGATGTGCAAAAATGAAAGACAATTCACATGGGTAAATATTAAAGAACTAGAAAGTTCTTTACGGATTCTCTTATGTTGCTTGTTCTCATTAACTAATAAACCAACTAAATATTGGAATTGAATCCCATGAATGCTGGAAATATCAAAGATGAATCTAGGCTCAGTCACCTGCCATGTATACCACATATGATGCATCTATAAGATGGTTACATGTGTGATTATTATTAACCCGCAATATGGTATTTGCGAGGTAACATGCTCAATAATTTAATTTCGAGCATAATTTTCAGATTTTCTATTCAAGATAGTTCATCTTGATAAGTTGGTTTCGTTTAGCAAAATGATTTAATGAGTGCCTTCACTTAATAGCTAAACTATTGCTTATGAGAACACCGTTATCTACATTATTTTGATATACGTTATATACGGAAGTATATTACATTCTCCCCTCATAAGTGGTTCAGGATCAGGAACCAAATTATTCCATCTTATTATTATTGATGTGCAGTGTATATTTTGATTAACACCATAACGCAACAAAGATGGGTTCCCAAAGTTGAGGAAGCAAGTTAGGTTTTCTAACATGAGGGGTAGAGATGATAAACATTTGAGAAAATGTTACGTGTAATGAATTATCAATTCTCTATAAGCATGATAATGTGATAAAGAGGATTTTCAAGGTGCAACATATTCATTGAAGTTAATATGGATGATTTATTCATCAGATCTCTGCTAACGTCAACATTCAAGAAGCTAGTGCACAAGATTGGGATACGAAGGCTCAAGGATGTGAATTGATGCTCTCATGAGGGGAAGTTAATACACGTTGTACTCTTTTTTCCTTACAAGGTTTTGTCCCACTGGGTTTTCCTTGCAAGTTTTTTTAACGAGGTAACCAAAAGGCGTATTGTTAGATATGTGTACTCTTTTTCCTTTTCTAAAATTTTTTCCCACTGGGTTTTATTTTAGTTAAGGTTTAACCAGGCACATTATCTGTTGAATAGACATTCAAGAGAGAGTGTTATAAATAGAATTTTATTTATGGTGAATGTCTATATTTTAGAGTGATCTTAAGGTTTGTTACTTGGTGGCTAAGTCACTTTTCCTCTATAAATAAAAGGGTTCTATTCCATTATAATCCATTCCAAAATTCAATAAAAATTCCCTATCTCTCTTTCTCTGTAATATTGTTCTTCTTCTTTTATTGTTTCATAACGATATTGACTGCTAAAGCGCGAGTAAAAAACTAGTATAATGGTTTGTTTGGTTTAGGAATGGCAGGTGGTGCGGGGCGGGTGCGGTACGGGTTATGTCTGAACCCGCGAAATTTAAATCTGCCCCGCCCCACCCCGCATAAGATTTAAACCCGCGTTCACCCGCCCCGCACTCCACCCGCGTCCACCCGCCTCGCACCGCACCGCACCGCATCGCACCCGCAATTTAAAAAAAAAAAAATTCTTTCTTTTTAAGAAAAATAAACTTAATTTTAATAGTACTTCATGCTGCAATCCAACAGTTGCATCGTTAATTTTATCACTGATGGGATTGAAGTCCTGACGATACAAAATCTACTAAAATTATAAAAGAAAGTTGAATTTCCTTTGTTTTTGCTGTCAAATGGAATTGAATTCTCAACTTCTAACAAAATCAAAAACTTAATCATCCATGAGAGGCGTTCAATTCCGGTAGTCATCAAAATCATTGCAAGAGAGGAAAGATACATAAAATCCATCTAAGTGAAACAGACAGAAATGAACTCTAGTACAAATTCAATATAAAAAAGTAGTAGACATAGTTACAAAAGGGATTTTGTCGACGAAGCAGCTGATGATGTATAAACACTTGAGGATATAGTACTGTTATAAGTGTAAGTCATAGTCAATCACACTCTTGAAATCATTGCATCAGCCAGAAGCGAAATCAACTTTCTTTATAGGCCTATAAAACATGTACATCTTAGTTAGAACCTATGTTGCGCGGCCTCTTCAAAACAGTTACCGCACCTGTGTACTCACGTATATTTTCGGAGAGTCCAAGCAACATAGATTAGAACACATATGCTAATTTCTGAACTGAGTAAAAAAGGATTTGAAATGAATTTGAGGGCTATTGTAGCCATTGCCAAAAGACAGTAGCTACTGCCTTTAACAAAGGACTCAACTTTCTTTACAGGACTTTGGTAACTATCCAGTGTCATTGATACAGATAATAAAGGACAAGTTCTATGTTAACAAGAGAAGTGGTATAGTACCAGAAATTCAGAAGCAAAACACATAATCTAACTTAGTTATCTAAGAGTAAAAACACATCTCAAAAGGTATAGGAGCAGTAGGCAGTAGCATTAACAAATTACAAAGTTTGCTCAGCAAGATGCGGCATCATTTCTCCCATCTCTTAGATGCCAAGTCAGGCAAGGTCTAATGGTTTGAACTTGTTTGGGATGACTCAGCTCCTCTACTCTTGTATTCTTGAAAGAGATCAACACAATAGTTTCGAACTTCTTGAATTTTATCTGAAACATCTTCTCCACCATAAATATGTGTAAGATAGAACTCCACCAACCTCATCTTATACCTCGGATCAAAGATAGCAGCTACACCCATCAAAATATGCACTTCATCCAAATATTTCTTAAATTTCAACAACATTGCTGATGCCATAGAGCTAATCAAAGGATTTAAACTTTTCACCAAGGCTTCCAATTCTAGCTTAATATCACAAACTTTAGAAAAATATTGAGTAGAAGTGGGATATTGAGTCCCTGAGAATTCTTCAGTGATATGGTAGAAAAGCTTTAATGTATCACAAACCTCTTTTGCTGCACTCCATTGCCCTTCGGTTGGAAAACAACGATAACTAAAGTCAATTAGGCTCAACTTCATAAACACATCTTTGTATTCCAGGGCTGTTCCCAACATTAGATATGTTGAGTTCCAACGAGTAGGGCAATCATACTATAACTTTTTGTTACAAGAAATATGTAGCAATCGTGCAGCTTCTTCAAACCTTTCGATTCTGCCTGAAGACCCTATCCAATATAAGACACTGTCACTCACATTATTAATACTATCTTGTATCACCTTTAGTCCTTCCTGCACAATCAAATTCAAGATATGTGCGGCACATCGCACATGTAACATTCGACCCATCAACAATAAATCCCTTTTACAAAGTTTCTCATCTAGAAAGGTTTTCATCATAGCATTGTTTGTGCTGCAATTATCAACTGTAGTTGTTGAAATTCTTCTTTCAAGGTTCCACTCTAACAAGCAATTAAGCAACGCACTACACAAAGTATCCGTATCATGTGGAGCAGGAACATAAACAAATCTAAGAATATGGCTTTGAAGTCTCCATGAATCATCAATAAAATGTGATGTAATAGCCATGAACTCTTTTTTGGTGTTGTCCGAAGTTCACATATCAGTTGTTATTGCAATTCTACTTGTAAGTTTTTCCTCTAACACAAAAGTTTTTGATTTCAAATTGTCAAAAATCTTCAGTATATCATTCTTGATTGTGTTCCTAGAAACCATTTTGAACAACGTTTGGAGACTAGCAACAAACTTCCTAAATCCTACATGATCAACAATGGACAATGGATACTCGTGCAAAATGATAGCATGAGCAAGTTCTCTGCGGGAAACATCTTGATCAAAATAGTGTTGTTGGCTACCATCACCCCAGAACTACCCTCATTGTCTAAGTTACTTGGATTTTTGCGACATCGACTACGGATATGATCTAACATGGACGATGTCCCACAATTTCTTGTTGATTTGATACGAGTATTGCAATACTTACAAACACCAAAACTATCACGATTAATAATCACCGGTTTAAAATGCTTCCATGCTTCAGAAATAAGTTTTCTTTTCCCAATTTCATCGATAACTTCAGTAGTAACCTCATCGACATGCATAGGCAATTGACTCTCACTCTCTATAGGAAAAGTACTATAAGATAAACCAACCGGATTCTCTTCGTTTTGAGACTCCATACTTTTCTACAAAAAATAAGCTATATTAATATTATGAGACATTTCTAAGTGCACATGGAAAATGAATCTTCATAGCCTCAAATGTATTAGCATCCAGGACAAGAATAACGAAACCAAGCATATACGCATTAACTAAAAACCATAAGCAGTTGTCAAGCAAACACATGTAAGCAGTCAAGAACATAGAGTAGTAAAGTTTGAACCACTTCAATTGGTTGGCCAAGCCCATTTATGATCTCCAAATTCCCAACCGTGACACCATATTCTGCTGCAATTCTTGTTAAGTCATCTCCACTCTGTACCACATATGACATGTACACACTGTCTACACCATTATTACTATTATTGAAACATGTACATCGCAATGGAATTACAAAACTCTGTCCATTTGCTAAAGGATGTTCAACATCAACCCCATTTGCAATACCAATTTGTTCTGCACTAACAAGTCCTCTACACAGTTCTGATATTGACATCAATGTATCAGCTACTCCAATCGTGTAATGAGTAGACGAAGATCGTCGTATGCCATTGACACATAAACCATCAAATTCGTAAAGCATTAATGAAAAACAAGACATTTAGCCCTAAACCATCAAATTCGTAAAGTTTGAAATCAAACCAATAAGCAAAGTATAGACAAAAGAGCACCCAGATAGAGAAATAGAGAAAGATCTTCTCACGTATTACGGCCGGAGAAAGTCGCCGACGGTCCACCTTCTGAGAATTGAAGAACCGCTGGAGAATCAAACACAGTGTTACGGCCGAAAAACAAGAGTTTGAGAGACAAATTGAGACAAGTGTCTGAATTCAAGTGTTTGAATTTGAGTGAAATTGGGAGATGAATTTGCGTCTGTCGTCACTCGTCAGAGAGAGAATGAGAGTCGGACCCGTTTTGAGTATTTGGGACTAGGGTTTTATTTTTAATATTATTTAGATTTTTAAATTAACTCCCCGCCCGCGACCTGCCCCGCCTCAGTGTTTTTTTTTTAATATAAAAATTGAACCCGCCCCGCCTCGCCCCGCCCCCAATCGCAAACTTTTAAACCCATACCGTCCCGCTGATGTTCAAACCCGCCCCGCCCCGCACTCACCCCGCGCCATTGCCTTCCCTAGTTTGGTTCGAGGTAAAAAAAAAAAAGTACTAAATTACTAATACAATTTCTGAAATTTGCATTATGAAACTCTGCAAAAATAATGCATATGTCTATTAATTGTACTAATCTTCGTATTAATAAGAACGATGTAACTTATGTAGGAATTCATATAGTATAATATATATATATATATATATATATATATATATATATATATATAGCGGATAAAATATGGGACAAAAATATGTGTAGTTATAATATTTAAATAAGAGTATCTAAAGACACAAATAATTTTAAAGTAGGAAATTTTGACATAACAACTATTGCTTATTACTAGTGTTTTTATTGTTTCGTCACATAAAAAATCTCGCGTAGTTTAGTATTGTGTTTGGTTCACGGAATTAGGAAAAATAACTCAGGGAAATTACCAGTTATGTCCATTTATAAGTAGCTTATTACAAAAATTGGCCAATTGATAAAATATTACTAATATTAGCCAAATTACCCAATTAGCTATTTGTAGCAAAAAAATATCAAATTTTTGCTTTGTTTTGAGTGGGTGTTATTAGAATAGATTGGGCACAACTTAAGGAACTTGAATCTCAATTTTGGAATGATTTGGTGATGTTTTCAGGTGGTTTTAATCGAAAATTCGAAGTAAAAACTGAACATGAAAAAAATGATGTGTATCACACTGTGTATCATTTGTGTATCGCATATGTATCATATTTGTATCAATTGTGTATCACATGTATATCCATGTACATGTGTGTGTGNCCCCGCCTCGCCCCGCCCCCAATCGCAAACTTTTAAACCCATACCGTCCCGCTGATGTTCAAACCCGCCCCGCCCCGCACTCACCCCGCGCCATTGCCTTCCCTAGTTTGGTTCGAGGTAAAAAAAAAAAAGTACTAAATTACTAATACAATTTCTGAAATTTGCATTATGAAACTCTGCAAAAATAATGCATATGTCTATTAATTGTACTAATCTTCGTATTAATAAGAACGATGTAACTTATGNTATATATATATAGCGGATAAAATATGGGACAAAAATATGTGTAGTTATAATATTTAAATAAGAGTATCTAAAGACACAAATAATTTTAAAGTAGGAAATTTTGACATAACAACTATTGCTTATTACTAGTGTTTTTATTGTTTCGTCACATAAAAAATCTCGCGTAGTTTAGTATTGTGTTTGGTTCACGGAATTAGGAAAAATAACTCAGGGAAATTACCAGTTATGTCCATTTATAAGTAGCTTATTACAAAAATTGGCCAATTGATAAAATATTACTAATATTAGCCAAATTACCCAATTAGCTATTTGTAGCAAAAAAATATCAAATTTTTGCTTTGTTTTGAGTGGGTGTTATTAGAATAGATTGGGCACAACTTAAGGAACTTGAATCTCAATTTTGGAATGATTTGGTGATGTTTTCAGGTGGTTTTAATCGAAAATTCGAAGTAAAAACTGAACATGAAAAAAATGATGTGTATCACACTGTGTATCATTTGTGTATCGCATATGTATCATATTTGTATCAATTGTGTATCACATGTATATCCATGTACATGTGTGTGTGAGATTGTCACGACCCCAAATCCTAACAGGTCGTGATGGTGCCTATCGTGGAACTAGGCTAGCCAACCATCACATCACTACCCATCCGTTCTATTATAACATTTCACAAATCAATAACAAACAGCAAACAAAGTATAGTTAATTTCATTAATTCCTTACGTCCCCATAATAATCTAACAGTCGAACAAAACCTCCCAAGACTGGAGTCAACATGGTCACGAGCATCTAAGAAATAAAATAACTCTGCTAATGTCTTAAACAATGTCAATGAAATAAATACTAATATTAATAAAGGACGGAAAATGGAGAAGCTGCGGACGCTGGACAGCTACCTCGAAATCCCCTAAAGCTGCTGCTAACGAACAAAGATGGCTACTGCTCCACACTAGTACCTGGATCTGCACACAGGGGTGCATGGAGTAATGATGAGTATGCCAACTCAGTAGTAATGAAAATAAATTACAGTATGAGAAATAAGAAACACACATCACAAACACCAATCCACAAAACAGTAAAACACCAAGTCTCAATACAGTATACATAAGTTCGAAAACTAATTTCCAGAAAAATCCTTTGAAACAAGATATTTTCCAGTATTTGTCAGTAAAACGCTCAGTAAAATCAGTTTGAAAAATGAAGTGAATCATAGTCAAAAACTCAGTAAAATATCATCTTAAATCTGCCCCTCGGGCCATAATCATCTCTCATAACATTTCCCTCAGCACCTCACCATCACTCAGTATCAGCCCATCGGGCAACCTCGCAGTCACTCAGTATCAGCCCAGCGGGCAACCTCACAGTCACTTAGTATCAGCCCAGCAGGCAGCCTCACAACCACTCAGTATCAGCCCCGCGGGCATTACTCGCACTCAATAGATACATGCGCTCACAAGGGCTGTGTACAGACTCCGGAGGGGCTTCTACAGCCCAAGCGCTATAACAAGCCACATCATGGCATAAATCACTCACGACATTGGCCCTCAGCCTCTCTCGTATCATAACATCCTCACAATATTAGCCCACAGCCTCACTCAGTCAGACACTCTCAACATGCCACTCGGGCCACAGATATACCGAGTTATCGACCCAAAAACAGTGTTTCATTTTCAGGAAATAATATCAAAATACTCTGAGTGTCAAAATAATTATCAAGAAAATACTGAGTGAAAATCATAACATATCAAGGAAGAAAAATAGTAAAAATAGCCCCCAAGGGGTAAACAGATCGACACTAGGCCCCAAACGTGGCTTACAGCCCAAATCATATCAAAATATATCAATACTATTAAGCATATGCTTTAAAATCGGTTTCGCAACTCAATAGTTGCCTAAAAGGGAATATTTTTCCAAATTTCCAATTCGTGCACGCCCCACACTCGTCGTTCAGTGTGTGCGTCACTCCAAATCCGTGAAAGGATGTAAAGTCCCGGGTTTCATACCCTCAGGACAGGATTTAAAGACATTACTTACCTCAAACTAGCCCGAAAAGCTACTCCGCAATGCGCTTGCCTCTCGAATCAACTTCCGAGCGCTCCAAATCTATAATGATCAGATCTTTATCATCAAATTATGCTTAAGGAATGCATTCCAATTGAAAACACCAATTTTAGCTCAAAACCCGAAATTAGCCAAAACCCGACCTCCGGGTCCGCGTCTCGGAACTCGACAAATTTTATACCAAAATGTTCTTCATCATCTCAAGAGTCACTACATATAAAGAACGCTAAAATCGTAGTTCGTTTGACCCCTCAAATCATCTCCTAAAGGTCTCATAATCTCAAGCCCTAACTCCATCTCTCTACTGATTTTCATGAATTAAACACTGATATTATGTTCCTTAATCACCTATAATCGAGTTTTGGGGTCCAAAATACTTACCTCAACGAAGAACAATGATTTCCTCTCTTCAAAATCGCCTCAAAGCTCTTTTCCCGTTCAAAAATGGTGAAAAGTGGGTATTTGTCGCAGAGGGTTTATTTTTATACTGACCAGGGATTTCTTCATCGCGATCGCGGACATCCAATCGCGACCGCGGAGCACAAATTACAACGGCTCCTCAGTGACTCTATGCGATCACGTAACATTCCACGCGATCGCGAACCTTCATCTCATAGACCACTACGATCGCATCCCCCACTACACGATCGCGAAGAGTGTCCTCCCAGGCTCCTTCCCAGTTCAGAACTCTATGCGATCGCAACCCCGACCAAGCGAACGCGGAGAACAACCTCCCACACTAACGCGATCGCAAACCATTTAATGCGATCGCGAAGAACAATTTTCGACCCCTACTCAGCCAAGCCTACGCGATCGCGTAAGAGGAAACCAGAAACAAGACACCAGAAAATCTGCAACTTTCCCAAGACCAAAATGCCCGTTAACCACCCGAAATCAATCCCGATCCCCTCGGGACCCCAACCAAACATACTAACACGTCACATATGATCATTCAAACTTAGTTTCACCCCGGAATACCAAAACTAACATCAAAACACCAAAATCATATCGGATTCAAGCCTAAGAACTTTGCAATTTCTAAAATCCACCAACGATGCCGAAACTATCCAAAACAACTCCGTTTGACCTGAAATTTTGCAGACATATCCAAAATGACATTACGAACTTGTTCCAACTTTCGGAATTCCATTCCAACCCCGATAGCATATTTTTCACTGCCGACCGAGAATCACCAAAAGCTAACTTTCGCCAATTCAAGCCTAATTCTACACCGGACATCACAAAAATATTTCGAACACACTCCTAAGTTTCAAATCACCTAACGAAGCTACTCGATCCATAAAATCCGCATTCCAAGGTCGTTTACCAATAAGTCAACTTTTAGTTGACTTTTCGAACTATAAGGCTATTTTTAAAGACTAAATGACTAAACTCTCACTACAACCATTCCGATTCCAAGCCTACCAACTCTAACACATCATAAACAGAATAACCAACCTATGACAAGGCAATAACAAGAATAACGGTGCAAATTCTACGGAACGACCGACCGGGTCGTTACAGAGATACATGCGTGATACATGTGTCGCATAAGACTTTTTTGAACTCGATTTAATTACGATTTTTTATACAAAATCAGTCCAAATCACCTCCAATCTTCCTCAAATTTTGTATATTGACTTATCTACATATTTTCAATGAATTTCAACTATACCCATTGAAAAAGTTTCTTTTTTGTTTAGATTTATAGAATATTGTATATATTTTTGTATTTCATCACCTTATTTGCTACTTCATCCATGAAATTTCCTTTCCGTCTTGTATCTAGTGTTGCTAATGAAACTTAAAAATATGGAAGATGATTTTTGCATGGCATTCTTTGAGAGAAAGAACCCTATTATTTGGGTTTTCAATTTTTATTGGCTAGTTTTGGTAAATTTATAACTAATGGCTAGAGGTTGGTAAGTTGAGATTTATTTGAGACATTTGTGTAAGTTTCTTAATTACTCATGCATTCCTAATACAACATTTTTGGTTATGTAAGAAAAAATAATCTCCACATAATTAATGTAATTGTTTGGCGACAATATGAAATATTATTCCCATTGAGTTATGCGATAATCTATTATTTTCTACGAAATATCCCAACATATAAGGATAACAAAATTTCCAGACGAAAGTTCATTTGAGTAATCTCAGAATAAATTTAATGTACAATTTCTCCAATATTATTCACAAGTCACAACATAATAATTCCTTAATTATTGTTTTATTTACGTATTAGCATATCTGGGTGGGACAAGCTAAGGCAAGCTTCATGGGCTTTACTAAAAGTCTCCTAGTCATCTTCAAATTTAGTAAAAATAGCACGGACTAGCCAGTTTTCGAACCGGTCATTCAAACATAGTTAGTGTTTGTAAAGTCACAAAAAATAACCACTATTTTGCTGCAACACGGAAAGTTCAAGGATAATATACTGGAGATCGGTGCACCTCTGTATGAACTTCCAGCATATTATGCTGGAACTCCAACACGCAGAAAGTTTCAGCATAATATACTGGAGATTGGAGCACTTGTGTATGAACTTCCATCATATTATGCCGGACAGGTATATTATACTGGAACTCCAGTATACTTTACTGGAAGTCCAGTATACTTTGCTAGAACTTCAGTATAATTATGCTGGAACTCCAGTATATTATGCTGGAGTATTTTCCGGATTTTGAACAGTGTATTCGTTCAGATTTATCTTTACATGAAAAGTGGCTAAATTTCAATTATTTTTGAAATTGTGATTATTTATGAATGACCACTTGTAAATCTGGCTATTTTTGAATTTTACTTAGAAAGCCAGGTTAATGGAGTGGAAATGACACCAGGTAGCCACATTGTTTGAAATATTCATTGTTTACGATGTATTTAAAGATTAGCCAATTTTACTCAAACTTCAGGATACGACATCCTAGAGTTTAAACCTCAAAGTTCAAACTTCAAGACATCGTGTTCTAAAGTTCAGAAATTGTGTCCAGAAGTTCGAATCTTATGTCTTGAATTTTAAATTAGTAGTTCAGAAATTTAAGACATTTGGTCCTGAATTTCAAATTAGCAGCTCAAAAATCTAGGAGTCTAAGTCCTGAATTTCTAAATTCAGAATACTTAATCCTGAAGTTTGATGAATTGGTTAAATTTTAAATATATTTTAAATAGAGTGCTTAAAAGTTGCTAGTGCTGCACATCTGATGGACATGACACCTGAGTCCAACTCTTGAATAACAATTTCTCATATTGTACAATCTATGTAAGTGAGTATTTGTTTTTAGGAATTATAAAGTATTTTGGTGACTGAAAATCGCATTTTTCGCTTTCCAAATTTCTGAACTTCCTTCTCCTTAAAGAATTAGGAATTAATATATAAAACACAAAAGATCAATTAGGCCATTCTATTAATTAGTAGTACTAAAATGTATACTTTTCACCATTCTTCCACTTCAACTACAAATAATGTTATGTGTGCACAAATTACACCTAGAGTTCATTTATCTCAATTTGTTTGATACTTTTCAATTGCCAAATACTCAATTTTCGGAGCTAAATGAAACTAGATTAATTATTTCAGAAAAAAAATAATTAAAATTCATAAAACCCTGAAAAATACTACTCCTATAACTAAGTAATTTTCTTCATATCAAAATGAAGAAAAAATATTGTTTAAAATATCAAAGTTCATTTAGGCCTCATTTATTTTTTTAAGATTAAGACGTCTGAATCTGAATACACATCTGAATATCAAGATGCGTATTAAGATTAAGACATCTAAATCTGAATACACATATGAATATTAAGATGTGTATGAAGATCTGAATACTAAATGATTAAGACTGTTTGATTTAATATCTGAATGTATAAAATTTATCTTTATTTGAAAATTAATAAACATAAAATTCAAATGAAATATCAATTAATCTAATATTCTAGAAACAAAACATATAATTTTTTTAAATTATAGTAGTTGTTGGTCGTGATGGTTAACAATGGTGCTTGTGAATGCGACTAGAGGCGGTGGTTGTGGTAGGTTTGATTGATTGTGGTGGTTCAGGTTAGTAGCTAGTAGTTATTATGATTGAGGATGGTGGTGGTGAGTGGTGATAGTTAATAATGGCGGGTGGTGGTCGTAATTGTGATTGAGGAAGATAACGGGGGGTGGTGGTAGTTTATAATGATGGGTACCGCTGTTATGATTGTTGATGGTGATGAGGTGGTTAGTTGTGCTAGTTGAGGTGGATGAGTCTTTGTGGTTGAGAATGATGGTGGTGGGAGTGGTGCAAATGGCGGTGGTGATAGTCGATCATGGTGGCGGCTATGATTGAGGATGATGGTGGTGATGGTGGTTGAGTACGGTGGTGATGCTCGTGGCATGGTGGAAGTTGATAATGGTAGGCGGTGGCGACAATTAATAATGAATATGGATGATAGCATCTTAATGAAATTAAGTCTCTGTTATGGATCTTAATCATACGTACCTATTCAAACCCATTAAGTGGTTATGAAGTAAAAAACACAAACATACTTAATGATTAAGATCTGAATAATTAAGATTCAAGCTTTATGTCATGACCCAAAATCCACTAAAGGTCGTGATGGCGCCTAACACCGCCGTCAAGCAAGTCATCAGTGAATGATTAACTTATTTACTCATTTTAGTATTTGAAATCATAATTTTCATTAATTAAGGAGTATGAAATAGAATTTACAGGGTAAGTGATAATATTTACACGAACCACAGTAATGAACAATCTCTAAGAACCCCCAAAATCCGGTGTCACAAGTGCATGAGCATCTATTAATGAGTACAAAAATGATACAACATCCGTCTGAAATACAAGTTAGACGGGGAATATAAATAACTTTGATGGAGACTTTGCATGCTGTGGATCGTATCAAGGAAGTTCAGCTCACCGCAAAGAGCCCGCAACACTCGCGCCCCTGCACCTAGAGGACCATCATAAACATATATGTATACCTGCACAATAAGTGCAGTAAGTGCAGCATGAGTACGTAAATCAACGCGTACCCAATAAGTATCTAGCCTAACCCCAGAGAAGTAGTGACGAGGGGTTGACATCGACACTTACTAGTGGTCCAATAAGACAAATACAGTAATAAGTAAACAAATATGGGGCAGAGTAAATAAACGAGATAAACAAGTATGAATACGTGGTACAATCCTCCTCTCAGCAATAAGCTCAAACTCTAGATTAACAGCTACCTCAACCACCAGAGTATGTAAATAAATAATGGACCTCACTAGATAGGTCGTCATGATTCAAATCAGGCAAACAACCAGATACACTAGATTTTTTGGACAAATAATACGTACGGTTCCATATGAGTTTTTTTACAGAAATGCCGAGGCGTACCGCCTGATCCCATCATAATCTGGTATATAACCATATATACATCTATTATATTGCCGAGGCGAACTGCTCCCTTCCATGAGAGGTACATAATCCTGCTGAGGTGAATGACCTAATCCCATAAGATGCGCGCACTGCCGAGGGTCAAACGACACGAACCATAGATGTATCTATCTTGCCGAGGCGAACGGCTCAATCCCATTAGAATAAGAAGCTTTGACGGGTCCTTGACCTCATTCATGAAGAGGCATGTGAGTTATAAGAATTTGGGGGGAAACCTTTAGATGAGAACGCATAAAATCTAACAACCCACTCACTTACAAGTCCAAACATACTAATTTCACTCAATTACGATTTCGAATCAATGTTCAAAACTCAAAAATTCACTTTAGGAAAGTTTAAACAAAAAACCCTAATTTCTCTTTTAAAATCATCAATCAAATGCCAAAAATGGAGATGGAATCACGGAATATAATCAAAACCAACACTTACCCCAATACATGTGGTGAAAATCGCCTAAATTCGTGCTTCATAGCTCAAAATATGCTACAATGTCTGAAACCTTCGAAATAGAGTACTTATAACACTGCTCCAGCAATATCCTTCGCGAACGAGGTAATAGACTCACGTTCGCGAAGCCCATACTCACACTTCCACACTCAACTCTACACATTCGCAGCAATACCCTTGCAAAAGCGATGAAGCACACTGCCATACCTCAGCGATCACCGACAAACCATCGCGAACGCGATGAAGAAACCATCAAAACTGACCAGCCTCGCTTAACACTATGCGAACGCGTAGCCACGGAGGCGAACACGAAGACTACAAACTTCAATCCAGTGCAAATGCGATATCTGAAGTGGGAACGCAAAGAACAAACATCAAACAACCCCCATTACACTGTGCAATCGCGACTTGACCTTCTCGGTCGCGAAGAAGACTAGAACCAGTAGAAACCAACAGAACTAACATGGCCCAAAATGGTCTGAAACTCGTCCGAATCTCACCCGAGCCTCTCGGGACCCCGTCCGAACATACCAATAAGTCTCATAACATATCATGGACTTACTCGAGGCCCCAAATCACATAAAATAACATCAAAATCATTAATCGCACCTCAAATCAAACTTCATGAACTTTTGAACTTTCAACTTCCAAATCTCGTGTCGAACCATATCAAATAAACTCGGAATAATCTCAAATTTTGCACACAAATTCCAAATGACATAATGTCACGACCCGAATTTACTCTCCGAACGGTCTCGTGACGGCACCTAGTCTCTACGACTAGGTAATCCTAAATTGCGGAAAAATCAGACAAATAATAACAAAAACAGTAAAGATGAAGTAATACTATAAAATTTAGCCGCTTGGCATCTACAACTTTAACTTTCCCAAAACCCAGGATGTCACAAATCACAAGCTTTATACGACTACAGCTCTATACAACGGAACAAAGAAAATGTGTATATGTATATCTCCTAAGTCTGTAGTAGAGTAGATGGGGACACGTGGGATTTCGCGGATGCTGCAGAATTACCTCGCGGTCTCCTAACAGCTGCTGTAGTACTCCTAGCCAAAACGTTGTGTACTGGTACCTGGATCTGCACATGGGGAAAACATGCGCAGGAAAGGGCGTGAGTACTCCACATTCGGCACTCCGTAAGTGCCAAGCCTAACCCCAGTCAAGTAGTGACGAGGTCAGGTTAAGGCTCTACTGAGTTTGAAAATAAGACAGTTATAAGTTTGAACAGTGACATATAAATAGCAAAAATAAGCAGAATTTAAAGAAAACTGAAAGAAATAATAAAGAAAAGTCCTCGGCTCAGCACAACATATATCTCAACAGCAAATATACAATGCACTGCAGGGGGAAAGCTCCCGGATCTCAGTCCGTAGTCCCAATTTAAATATGCTATGCAGTACAGGGGGAAAGCTCCCGGATCTCAGTCCGTAGTCCCAATTTAAATATGAGATGCAAAATCCTATCGAATACGGCTTAATTAAACAATTCAAGAAAATAATAGGCAAGAATAAGGTAAAACTACCTAAACATGGAGCAAATAGTAGCAAGTACGGGGAATTTAAGTGATAACAGGTAGGCATGCTCATTCCTATGCTAACTAATCAGTTATAACATGAAGCAGTAATATAGGAATGAAATGAGTTATGTCATGGAAGGAAAAGCGGGAATTTAGTAACCATGACTTGTGTACGCACTTGTCACCTCACGTACACGACGTCCACATAGTAAAATCAATATAAAAATGCCTAAGGAAAATCCCCAACACAGAGTTAGGCAAGACTTACTTTGACTGCGCTAATCAACTCAATACCACGCTCTTGCCACGAGTATCCGACTCCGGGTGGCCCAAATCTATTCAATTCGATTGCATAATATAAATATCACTTCAAGGGAGCAAAATAGCTAATTATTTCTAAGCTAATACGCGAAATTAGGAAATTCGCCCAAACAGTCCCCCGGGCCCACGTCTCGGAATTGGGTAAAAATCATATTTTCTGGTCACTCATTCACTCACGAGTCTAACCATATAAGAATCTCTCAAATCGGAGGTCAAACACCCAATCAAAACTCAATAATTTGGTCTATGAAGTTCATTCCATTTTCCCCATTTTCTACCCAAAATTTTCGAAATTAAAGGTTGAATTTAAGATTGGAATCATGGAAATTGATTTATAATGGATGGAAATCACTTACCCAAGTTACCCAGGTGCAAAAGCCTCCAAGAATCGTCCCTCCCGAGCTGTCCAATTCAAAAATGGTGAAAATAGGCTTTAACTCTCGTTTTTGGGTCTTAAAGAATCTGCCCAGGTGTTGAACTATGCGTTCGCAGGGGGTCAATCGCAAATATGATATAAGAGAATGCTACAAATGACAATATATTAAATATAAAAATTAACAAAATTCAAAAGTTGAAAACATACTTCTTTATGGACTTCCCTTCTTTGACTCACGCAACAAATACATTCAACAAATAATTGTTAACACCATTTCCGATTTTTCTTTGAAAAGGATGCCTAACAACATAAATTTGTTTTTTTCTTTCGCTGCAACACACCATTACTAGATTCTGAATCAAATACAGTGTACGGAGACTGCACGACCTTTGCAGGACATCTCTTTCTTTTCTCCATTCCCGACAAAACTTCATGAAATAATTCAGACTAGTACATAACAATCTGAGATTCAGGAACCTCTTTCTCAGATTGTTCCTTCATCTCCCCTGCCACCTCATCAACACTTGCAGACACACCAACAACTCCATTATGAGATTCAGGAGCCTCTTCTTTCTCAGGTTCTTCCTCCATCTCCCCTGTCGCCTCATCTACAGTCTCACCAATAGCGCTAGTATGCACTTCATATGGTGTGAAAGTTACTTTAGCAACAAACATGATAGGGACACCACCAGAAGGTTCTTCCATGTTATTGACACCTAACTGATATGCTTCAGCGAGCACAAAGTTGTTAAGATGATGTGCACTGGTATTACCTTGAGAATGTGGACATCTTTGCTTTCACTTCCATCGACCTATTTTAACCAAAAAAGAATCAAATGATCAAAAACAACAAAGAAAGTAAAAGGAAAAGGGCATAATGCACAACTAAGCACACCTTACAACCATCCAAGTCAATATCTTCATTGCCACCAAACTCCATATTGCTCAGAAAATAATTATTGTCCTGACGACCACTGGTGTCTTCCTCTGGACGTGGACCATATTTGTCTTCGCTTGCACCAAGCTATTTAAAAAGAAAAAGATAAAGTAAGTTAACTAAAAATAAAAGTAAATGCACAATGCGAAAGAAACACATACCATGAAATTTATCAACTCAAAGACTTCCCTGAATTTATCAGAAATATATTACATGCAAGACTTTAAGCTTATTGAGCTACAAAAGGAAACAAATAAGAAAAATAATGGACCTTTAATAACAAAACTTTCAAAAAAATAATATAAAAGACCAGTACAAACCTTTTTAATATCAGCCTTCAATTTCTGCAACTCAAGATCATAATCAACAGGTTGGACACTCGACGCCTTTTATGGTGGGACAAACTCCTTAATCTGCTTCGGGAGTGGCATGAAAAAATCATCGCTATCATCAATAGGAAGTTTTCCCTTGTTAGGTGATGTCAAATATTTCGAATACTCATCATTAACTTCAACATGCAAAGTAAATCTCCTTATTTCTTTAGTCGTAGGAGAAATATTTAAACTTCAAATGCAACAAAAAAATGGTTCTGCCCTAAATGTATCAAAAATGTATAAAAACTGTATATTTTATGTATCAAAATGAATTACAGTATATCATAGATGTATAACCCATCGACACATAAAAGTTGGTACCGTATTCCTTGTGCAATTGAAGAAACCAGTAGAGAAGTCCTTACGCGTTGGCTTGTCTATCATTTCCCCATCAATATGCGTGGTGTATGATCTCCAACGCAAACATCAAATTTTTTATCTACTACAGTGCAACATTCATAGAACCACACCTATACTACAAGAGGAAAGCCACCGATCCTATAAAACTCAAGCGTTCCCTAAGCCTGTCCCTCATCGACTTCATTAAAGCTCGAAACGCAATCTTACCCAAGGGAAAGGACACATACTCACCACTCTTGACAAAATAGAAATCACATTTACTTATAAATGTCTCCTGAGCATGAGTGGACATAGAAAACGTATTTATAAAATAAATGATTGCAATCTTAATAACGTCTTCATCAGACTGTTATTTCTTCTTCTCAAAACAATCAATAAGCAACTTCTTTGATACCGCTTCAAAACAAGAAAAATAAGTATCCACCAACCTATTGGGTCCACTGAAGTTACCCTCAGCATGTTCATTGCCACAACAGTTTAATCCACTTACAACACCAAACTCCCAAAGACCAAAACGTAAAACACATTCATCATTCAATTTCACATAAAATAGATCACACTTATCTTGAACCAACTCCCTAAACATTAAAGAACGAGTTAGTTGTGTGTGGATAGAAACTCGAGGTAAATCAAGGAAATAGCCAAAACAGCTTTCCCTAAACATGCAAAACTGGACATCAGTCAACTTTGATTATAAAACTGATACGATGTCCACATTATTGTACAATGTCCAATGAGTAATAGGAAAAGGCTCACCAACTGGAATATAAAGCTTCCAAGGCTACAAATAAATGACACAGATTAACAACAACCAAATATAAACTAGATCCAATTTTAAAAGAAAATTCAACATTACAAAAAAATATAACTATAACGACCCGAACGGTCGTTTTGAGCTCTAGTGCGTCGTTCAGTAGTTTGAGGCCTTGAGCAGCTTCACTTGTGGTATCATGACTCGTTTGTGTGGTTGGAATTGAATTTAGGGAAGTTCGGAGTTGATTTGGAAAGAGAATTCTAATTTCGGAAGCCTTAAGTTGAAGAAATTGACTAAAGTGTGATTTTGAGTAAACGACCTCAGAATCGTGATTTGAAGGTCTCGACAGGTTTGTATGATGATTTTAGACTTGGGCGTATGTCTGTATCGGTTTTTGGATGACTCGGGAGCGTTTCAGTGCCTATTGTAGAAGTTGGCATTTTGGAAGAATTTCATATTGGGTTGAAATGCATTTCAATGTTATCGATGTCCGTATGGGATTCTGAGTCTGGGAATAGCTCGGTATAGTGATTTTGGTATTGGGAGTGTGTCCAGAAGTGGATTTGGAGGTCCGTAGGTCATTTGGCGGAAGTTAGAAATTTGAAGATTTTCGAGTAGTTTGACCGGGAATGGACCTTTTGATATTAGGATCGGATTCCGATTCAGGAAGTTGGAGTAGGTCTGTAATGTCAAGTTTGACTTGTGTACAAAATTTGAGGTCAATCAGACGTGATTTGATGGGTTTCGACATCAAATGTAGAAGTTGGAAGTTCAAAAGATCATTAATCTTGGATTGGGTTGCGATTCATGGTTTTAGAGTTGTTTGATGTGTTTTGAAGGATCGACTATGTTTGTAATGTGTTTTGGAATGCGTTGGTATAATTGGTTAAGGTCTCGAAGGCTTCGGGTGGATTCCAGATAATAAACGGATCGAGTTTGGACTTGGAAGAAGTGTTGGAGCAGCTTCCTTCTGGTGTAACCGCACTTGCGAGGTTTTGGCCGTAGATGCGGAGCCGCATAAGAGGCCAAAAGGGGCGCATATGCGAGTTTGGTTGGGGCAGTGCTGAGATCGCATATGCGGTTAGCCTGCCGCAGAAGCGAGAGCGCACCTGCAGAAGGGGAGGCGCAGAAGCGAAAGCGGACAACTGGGGGCATCACCGCAGGAGCGGAATATTTTTCGCACCTGTGGAACCGCATAAGCGGTCAAGTAACCACAGGTGCGAGAAGGCGCTGGGCAGAAGGGTTCTTTAAGAACGGGAATTTGGCCATTTTCCTCCATTTTTCATTTGGATTTTTTGAGCTCTTGGAAGGGAGATTTTCGTCATCTATGCCAAGGCAAATGATTCCCACCTATTGCAAGTTAAATACTTGGATTATATATGGATTTAGAAATGAAAAATTTGTAAAAATTTGGGATTTTGGTAGAAAATCTAGAAATGGATATTTTTGGATTTTGACCACGAATTTGGGCATGAAATTGAGAATAAATTATGTATTTGAGTTAGTAATGTTATGGGTAAAGTTTATCTTCGTAAATTTTTAGAATCCGGGCACGTGGGCCTGAGAGTGATTTTATCGACTTTTCAAACGGAGTTGGAAATTGTTATAATTTGGATTATAAGGAGTATTAGAGTATATATTTATATATTTGCATATTTATTAACTAGTTTTGGAGCGTTTGACATCAGTTTGAGTTGTTGGAAAGGCTTGGGAGCCGCTATAGAACTTCGGAGCGAGGTAAGTATCCTGTCTAACTCTATGAGAGGGAAATTACCCCTAGGTGATATATATATATATATATATATATATATATATATATATATACATTTGATTGTATGCTACTTGTTGTGGGGGCTACGTACGCGCAAGGTGACGAGAGCCCGTAGGTAGCTACATTCATGTTATTATCCGGGTAGACTTAGGTTCACATCATGCTATAGTTATACTATTTAAGTAGTCCCTCGCTTATTAATTCCTATGTTTTACATTCTATTCGAGACTAGACTTGCTATTGTAGAGCTTTCAAGGGTTCACGATTAGCCATCAGATATTATTCCTCCTCTTACGACATGTCTCCAATATATATATATATATATATGTTTTATTCATTAAATAAATAACAACTCACACGTTTATTCGTGAATGGGGTCAAGGACACATCAAAGAGTTTTATTCTAATGGGATCGGGCCGTTCGCCTTCGCAGGATTATGTATTTCACTTCTTATGGGATCGGGTCGTTTAACTCGGCAGGATATATGTACCACACTCTAATGGGAGCGGGTCGTTCGCCTCGGCAGGTTAATAGATACATCTATAATTCACGCCGTTCGACCCTCGGTAGTACACAATTTTATTATTATGTTGGATCGGGTCGTACGCCTTGACATTTCCTATATCACATCCTCATGAAAGCATGCGTAAAACTTGGTAAGAAGCCAATGTATCTATACGTTCCCGGATCAGAATTATGGTAAGATACTCGACGAGATCCACTATATATATATATATATGCTCCAGTTTAGGAGGGAATTCCTAATAAAGAGCTTGAGTTCCTCGTGAAGAGGGGGAATTTTTACCACGTGATGTATACTTGTTGTTTCATTTATGTACTATGCCTCATACTTACTTATCTCGTTAATGTACCTTATGTTGTTGGACCACTAGTGAGTGTCGGTGTCGACCCCTTGTCACTACTTCTCCGGGGTTAGGCTAGATACTTACTGGGTACACGTTGCTTTCGTACTCATTCTACACTTGCTGCACATTTTTGTGCATGTACACATATGTCTAGAGGATTTGTGAGAGCAGAGGCATGTATACATGCAGGGACCTAGGTAAGCTGCATTCCATTCGTCGACCCGCAACCAATAGAGTCTCCTTTAGAGTATTTACATTTTTTCTGTCCAATATGTATTTCAGACAGTTGTATTTAATTTTATATTCCTGGTTAATGCTCATGCACTTGTGTCACCGAGTTTTGGGATGATTATGAGTTGTTCTGTACTGAAATTGTTAAGAGTATTATTATTTACTCTGTAAATCTCCATTTTATACTATTTAAATTAAAGGAAAATATGATTTCAAAACTAATAAAATGAGACTCAATTATGTATTTATGTTTGGCTTTCCCGACAATAGTGTCCGGCGCCATCACGAACTTAAAGGATTTTGGGTCGTGACAATAATTGAAATTTTATGTACCTTACAAACTTGACATGAATTTTAATTTTTTCAGCCTTCTGAACCTTACTCTTTTTTGGGTTGACACCATAATTCAGTTCATCCTCCACAACACGTTTTCTCTTACCTTCAACATCATCCGCTCTAACCTTTTCGCTCTTCTTTTTTCTCAAATTGTCCAATAACATCCTTTTGAGATTATAACACTTTAACACTGTCAGACCGATTTGTTTCCCGCATATTTCTTTCATCAATCGATTTCTCAACTTAAAACCAGGGTTGAATGAGGAGATACACTCACCGACCTATTTAGCTAATGAAAAATGACAATAAAATTAGCAATAATCAAGACTAAAGTTGAGTTCAAAGATAAAAGTATCTAGGGCTATTGATTTCCCCAATTGTCGGATTAATTCCTAACTCTTTAGCTACAATCTCGCCGTAATACTCAATGAGGATTATGAGTTCCGGGATTCCGTCATTATCTATCGATCAATTACGATAATTTACTAGAAGCATTCTCTCGAACTACTCTAGTTAACAATTTATGCAACTCAGAATTATCCCACCAAAGCTTCGTTATTTCTAACTCCACTTTTAAATTCAAGTAATTAATCTCTTAACTTACCCAAAAGTGGCGTTGTTCAACAACAATCTAACCAAGTGTTCTTTCTCAAGCAACACAAGGTAACTAGACACGATTAATCAAGGGCCTTTTCAATTAATCACAAAACACACATAGTTGAACAATCATAGAATAAAAACGGCTCGATTATATCTAAATAGAGTCAAGACTTTATCCAACAATTGGTTCCATCAACCCTATATTATGGGTTTAGCTACTCATGCTAATGGATAACAATTTATAATCAACAATAGAAGTAAGAAGAAGAAGATGAAAACTCTTAGGAAATTATCTGCCTTCTCTCCCTTGTTCTTGCCTCTAAAATCTTCTAAAACCAGCTATCCTTGACTTCTGAGCTAGTTAGGCTTCATATAGGTTTAGGTTAGTCGCCTAGGAAATTACATAATTAACCCTGACTTGTTGGCGTTCATCTGCCCATTTGCGGTCGCGGATTCGACCGCGGATTTCCACTGCTGTTCTTCCAATTTGGGGTCCACTTCGCAGACGCGCACCTGGAAGAGTCTTCTTTCTTGATTTTCTCGCTCCTTTTCGATCGGGCTAACCTTCGATTGACCTTCCACGCTCCATATTGACTTCAAAACACTCTTTATCTCCCTCCTAGCTCGGAGTGTCTCCTGCAAAGCATCAAATTCTTAATTAGAGCATTTTGTTATCTTTTAGCATTCAAATATCACTAAAGTGCGGCTAAATTAGAGTGTAAATGGTGTCTAAATTGCATAAATATAGCCTACTATCATCTACGTTACACTTTTTTGGGTATGGCCTTTTTTCGGACCCGCATAAACAGTGGCAGAGCTAGAGTGCAGGGAGAAAGTTCAGCCAAACCCAGTAGCTTTGGTTCAAATCTTGTATTTTGTCTTAAAATCCATTAAATTTGTATGAATTATTAATTTAGAACCCATTAACTTAAAATGATTAGAATCCTGAACCCGTAAGCTTGAAATCCTTGCTCTGTCTCTACGTACGCATATATACATGTTACTTTATGCACGGGGATGTCCTTTTTCCTACGTGAATACGAAATACCTTGTGTACTAATCTACTTATTTTTCAGTCCCAATATTTATTAGTGATTGTATGGAGCAAACTCTATAATGACCAAATATTTACCATTATGAACAACAAAAGCCACCCCAAAAAAATAAAAAGAAAGAAAGAAAAACAATATAAGAACATTTCTCCCCCATAATGACATGTGGGACAAAGGCGGATTGTCACGACCCAAAATCCACAAGTCGTGATGGCACATAACCCGACCCGTTAGGTCAGCCAATTAATAGTTGACAAAATTTTAATAAAATAAATATGATAAACAATTGATATATCCGGATTCCACACATTAACCCAAGGATTGGTAGTACAAGAAATGAGCTACTAAGACTGGATTATTGCAAAAATGGATGTGAAATAAATACCATTTCTGTTTGAAATGTACATAAACAGAAGTAAACTCTAAAACTACCGAGGGACAAGTGGTAGCCACATCCGGAAGGCACGAACATCTTGAAAGTCAGCCCCCCATCATCCACCACAACTCCGCTCCAAAAATCTGCACGCAAGGTGTAGAAATGTAGTATGAGTACAACCGACCCCATGTACTCAGTAAGTATCTTGACTAACCTCGATGAATTTTAGTCTTCATATAGGTTTAGGTTAGTCGCCTAGCTACTCATGCTAATGGATAACAATTCACCAAAACAATTCATAATCAACAATAGAAGTAAGAAGAAGAAGAAGATGAAAACTCCTAGGAAATTATCCGTCTTCTCTCCCTTGTTATTGACTCCAAAATCTTCTAAAACCAACTATCCTTGACTTCTGGGCGAGTTAGGCTTCATATAGGTTTAGATGTTCTACCTCCAGTGCGCGATCCAATTTGTGGTCCACTCCGCGGACGCGCACCTGGAGGAGTCTTCTTGCTTGCTTTTCTCGCTACTTCTCGTCCGCGCTAACCTTAGATTGACCTTCCACGCTCTATATTGACTCCAAAACACTCTTAAGCTCCTTCCTAGCTCGGAGTGGCTCCTGCAAAGTATCAAATTCTTAATTAGAGCATTTTATTATCTTTTAGCATTCAAATATCATTAAAGTGCGGCTAAATTAGAGTGTAAATAGTGTCTAAATTGCATAAATATAGCCTACTATCAACACCCCAAACTTAAACCATTGCTTGTCCCCGAGAAATCAAACCACACTCTACAAAGGCCTAACTTCACTGAGCGACTTCCCTAACTCGTCACACCAAGAACATTTCCCATAGATTAAGTACATTAGTGTAACATCTAAACCTCAAGAGTTGACTCGCTCGAGCCACACAATATTCCTAACTGGCTTACTTACTCTAATTCAGAGGTCCAGACTTTCCTCTCTTTTATGAATCAAGTGCATGCTCACAACAAAAGAGACTCATTTCATAATCAGTAAAACTCACACACACTTAGAAACTTCAAAAGGAACAGAATTAACTCACCCTCAGAAATGATATTCTTGTGCCACAGAAAACGCACCATAGGTGCCCGTAGTGTACTACTCTACTAATTGAGCTTGCTCAGTCTAGGATCAAGTAGGACTTTATTTGGATGTAATGTAGGCTGCAGGTCGGGTATGATATATTTGGATATAATAGTGACTACACCTCCCTAAGCACTTTAATAAATTTATCTTACAATCAAGACCACACTTCAGTTAAACCAATATTTCCATCTTTCACACCACGTACACCACCCCACACTTCTTTGAGCATAATCACCTTAAAAGCCACCGAAGAACTATTTCCAATCAACATAATAAACTATTAACATTTTTTTTCCACAAGTGGATTTTTCAACAAGATACACCTTTCTCCTTATTTCCCTAGTTCCACTCAAAAGCCCCACCAACTACCCTACACTCTATCCTTTATAGATTCATAGTAGTTCAAGTGCTTATGAGAGGTAAAAGATTCAAAAAGATGGTCAATTCAAACAAGGGATAAGGCTTGTAATGTGGTTGCCAAGGAAACAGGATTACAGGCTCAACGGGGTTAACTATGATACATAACAAACAGGTGGGTGGAATCTGTATATATATGGTTCAACAAAGAAATGCCTATATCACTTCCCAGACTAAACAAGACTACCATTTCGCTTTGCAGACACACATGGAAAGTTCTAGGCATCAAATGTCGTGCACAGAATACAACAATCCTCACACACACATGGCACCTGACTCACTCCAGGTTGGATCATCAAACACTTAGATCAGAGTACTTAATCCAAATTAAGAACACACAGTTTAAGGCATTCTTACAAGAGTCAACAAATGATCCTAAGCGTCACACTAAAGTACCCGCTATATTCAAGGCATTACGAAGTTAAGAGATCCTATTCTAATTCTGACCATAGCCCAAGAGTTCCTGACTAAAAAATAATAAACTAACTACACCCAGTTCAAATGAAACCCTTGGAAAAGAACCGTGGTTTAAAGAAAAAACAAGGAGGAATTGATACACTACTACAAAAGAAAATCTTTTTATTTTTTTCTTTCGACTTTAGTCCCTCAAGAAACCCGTCGAATGATATCCATCGTCGGGCCAAGTCGAAGTTGATATATATAATTAAACTACGAAAATATTCTACATACTAAATACAACAAAATATCTCCCACCCCACACTTAAAAAGATGGCATGTCCCGAGTCATACAAAATAAAGTAATTGCGAGGTAAAGGAACTTCCTTGGTGGATCAGTCTTGATCGGAGACAATGCCAGGGTCGAGATGACACGCCCTCCTTAGCGCACGCAACCAGCCCATGACTTTCTTATCTGACTTCGCATTTTGGGTGGCCAAAGCATCAACTCTAGCCCCAATTTCGTGAAGGAAGTGCGCAACCCTGCCATTTCTTGTTCTAAGGCTGTCATCCGTCTGATATAGGATGGTACTTCAGCCGCTTCAGCTTGTTCCTGTGGGGATGAGGCAGGCCTAACCTTCTCCTTACCTTCATCGCCTTCCTCAAGCGCATCACAATCGTCACCATGATTTTCCCCAGGTGCCACCGGGTCTTTCTCAATGGTCACTTTGTCTGCCAGGAACTTTGCTTCCTTCCTCACCTTGCCATCCGCATTGGGGTTCTTGGGCACCCGTGCTGCCCTGCCTAATCTAGTGACTAGAGAGGGGAAGAAGAACCCATACCTCTTCAGTGGTGAACTTATGAACATCTCAGACGGGATAACCTTGGCCACATAAAAATTGTGGCCCTTTATGAAGCACTAGATCAAGGTCACTCTCGGACAATTTACCTCAGTGGTGTTGTGGGATGGCAGCAAGCGACTGTTGATGATGTACAACCATCACTTTCCTTCAAAACTGAGTGAAGCAGAATGCAAGATCTTACCCGACACCACCCACACTACCTCTTTGTCTTGTACACAAATAGTTCAGAAAAATACATTCCATGTGATGGGTTCGCGCTTGTAAGTATCATAGTAATCCTCCTACCCATTGAACACAAGCAATCGATACACTCTCCTGATGGCTTCTATCGAGGCATCCACCCTCATTTGTCACACAATGCATATTCTCTCCTCATGTTCGGGGCATTGGCGTAAAACTCCCGAACAAGCATCAAGTTACCCTCCTCCGGCTCTTCAAAGAAGATGTCCAGCCTACGCCTGATCAACTCTCGATATATATTAGGGCACTCATCCTGGTAGGATGCCCTGTCAATACCTCTTTTCGATACATGATTTCTCGTGGCCTTCAAACTGAAACGGTCTTGGGCAGCTCTGGAGACAAACCCGTTACGATCAAACTGAGTTGCACTGGCCGATGCCCATGCCCGAGATGAGCTTCCATGACCACTTGACGAGGCTCCGGTAGCGTGTCTCTGCCTTGAAGGTTGCATGGTACCTACACAACAACACTACTATCAGTAATAAGCGGAATATGTGGACCAATGACACTTACTCAGACTTCACTCACACAATTGGTCACAATTTTGCCTTCAAAACTCATTGTGGCAATTCGACAAACACTTAGTGTGCATATTCTCCCCCAGGTTACCCAAAGATCCAATTAGACTTCCATTCCTCACAAACCCAACAATGTCTTCCCCCAATTCAACCAAATCTATTAGCCTCTCATACCACATAAAAACCACAATCACTATCGTACACATACAATAACAAAGGAAAAGAATGGAAAAAATTACAAAAATTGAAAAGAAAAATAAAAAGAAAAAGAAAAAGAGAAAAAATACTAAGAAAGAGGAATAGAATCATGTTACTTACTTGGATATCTTGAGAGATTTGGTTGAGTGGAGAAGAGGAAAAAAGAGAAGAGGATTTGTTGATGGGAAAATTGGGAGGAAAAGGAAGGGTAACCGGCGTTTGTTTTTGGGGGCAGGGGGAAATTTTTTAGATTTAGTTAAGGGAAAGGGAAGAAGAAGTGGGGAAAGTGGGAAGTTAGGGGCGGGGGGGGGGGGGGGGGGGG
>ML263238.1:1113-15472 GCA_005239495.1 Nicotiana undulata | reverse complement strand
GAAGTGAAAAAATAAAAAACTAATTATTAATAATAAAGAAGAAGAGAAAAGAAAAGAATAATAAAAAAAACATTTTGAACCTGGACCGCCTCATTCGCGGTCGTTCGCGAGCAATCCGCGGATGAGGAACAATGGGGGGCCAAAAATTCGCGGCCTAGTCCACGGTCAAGTCCGCGGCCGCGAACTTGTAACAGAGTCGGATCCAAAATCTGCGCCCCAATCTGCGGTCCAATTCGCGGGCACGAACGGGGAGCAGTGCACCAACCAAAATCCGCGGTCCAATTCACGGCCGCAGATCTCTATCTCCAGCAAATTTTATTCTTTTTCGCACTTTTACCTATTTTCGGGTTAATTTCGACCCCCCGAGTCCTTCCAATGCGCATAATATTAGCCCTGCACATTATAGATCGGTCAATGTCGTTCAAAATCAATTAAAAAAACAAAAGTAAAGAAAAATAATGGGTTGCCTCCCAAGAAGCGCCTAAGTTAACGTCGCGGCACGACGATTTACAACAAATCATGGGCTGTCCCCAGAAAGCGCCTGATTTAACGTCGCGGCACGACGCAAGCATTCATTATCACTCTTCGTTCGCGTATTGGGAATCTTCCAAAGTTATCACCACTCTATTCCCTTTCTCTTCGACCATTTCAAGGTAAGTTTTCAACCTTTTCCCATTCACTGTGAACTTATTTGTCCCATTCTCGGATTTAATCTCTACAGCTGCACTTGAGAACACTTGCACCACTCTAAAGGATCTTGACCATCGGGACTTCAACTTACCCGGAAACAATCTCAATCTCGAGTTGTATAACAACACTAGATCTCCAGGTTTGACGTTCCGATCCAAAATGTGCTTATAATACATCATTTTCATCCTTTCTTTGTATAATCTTGCATTCTCAAATGCATGGAACCTGAATTCTTCTCATGTAACTCAGTGACTCTGATGGTGCCTCCGATTTCCATATCCAAATTCAACTGCCTCAGTGCCCAAAAGGCTTTATGTTCGAGCTCTACTGGAAGGTGGCATGCCTTTCCAAACACCAACTTGTACGGTGACATACCAATTGGCGTTTTGAATGCTGTGCGGTACGCCAATAATGCATCATCCGACTTTTTCGCCCAATCAGTCCTTGTTGCGTTCACTGTCTTTGTCAGGACACTTTTAATTTCCCTGATGGACATTTCAACCTACCCGCTCGTCTGTGGGTGGTATGGTGTGGCTACCTTGTGGCAAAATCCATACTTTTCCAACAACCATGCAAACGCGCTATTGCAAAAATGGGTTCCACCATCACTGATTATAGCTCTCGGGGTGCCAAAACGTGTGAAGATGTTTTTCTTTAAGAATCTTGTCATCCCTTTTGCATCATTGGTTGGGAGAGCCACTGCTTCGACCCATTTGTAGACATAGTCAACTGCTACCAATATGTATTTGTTACCATACGAGATGACGAACGACCCCATAAAGTCGATCCCCCACATGTCAAAAACCTCCACCTCTTGAATTGTGGTCATCGGCATCTCGTGACGTCGAGATATGTTGCATGTCCTTTGGCACTCATCGCAACTTTTGACCCAAGCATGTGCATCCTTGAATAGAGTTGATCAGTACAACCCCGATTCTAACACTTTTGCTACTGTCTGGATTCCTCCAAAGTTCCACCATATGGTGAATCATGGCAAGCCTACAAAATAGAAGGTTAATCTTTCTCAGGGATATCTACACATATCTTAAAATGTAGAGGTTCATCCCAATAATAAGACCGACAATCGCGGAAGAACTTTTTGTTTTGAATTGAAGAGAGTTCATAAGGTACATTACCACTTGCTAAATAGTTAGCAATATCAGCATACCATGGCGTCTCCTCCATTTTCACAACGAGTAACTGTTCATGCGGGAATGTCTCTGTTATATATTTAACCTCCATCTTCTTTTCAGCTCTTTCTAACCTTGAGAGGTGGTCTGCCACTTGATTATCCGTCCCCTTTCTGTCACAGATTTCCAGATCGAATTCTTATAGCAAAAGAACCCAGCGAATCAAGCGTGGCTTTGACTCCTTCTTTTCTATCAAGTACCTAATTGCTGCATGGTCAGTATAAACGATAACTTTTGAACCAATTAAGTATGACCTGAATTTGTCGAAGGCAAACACTACAACCAAAATTTCCTTTTCTGTTACAGTGTAATTGAGCTGCGCACCGCTGAGCGTCCTGCTTGCATAGTAAATCAGGTGCCTCATCTTGTCTTTGCGTTGCCCCAAGACTGCTCCTATAGCATAATCACTGGCGCCGCACATGAGCTCGAACGGTTGCTCCCAGTTGGGTGCAACAATGATGGGAGTAGTTACCAATCTCTTCTTCAACTGCTCAAAAGCCAACCTGCAATCATTAGAAAACACAAAGGGCTGATCCTGTTCAAGCAGCTTATATAAGGGGTTAGCAATCTTGGAAAAATATTTAATGAACCGCCTGTAGAATTCGTCTTGTCCTAGGAAACTTCTCACTGCCTTGACCGATGTGGGCGGTGGTAACTTCTCAATAACATGGACCTTGTCATGGTCGACTTCAATTCCCTTACTGGATACTCGATGCCCCAAAACTATTCCTTCTTGTACCATAAAATGACACTTTTCCCAATTCAGCACCAAATTTGTCTCCACACATCTTTTGAGCACTCTTCTTAAATTGTGAAGACAATCTTCGAATGAATCCCCCACCACAGAGAAATCATCCATAAACACCTCCATAGCGTCCTCAACTATGTCAGTGAAAATGGCTAACATGCACCGCTGGAATGTAGCCGGTGCATTGCAAAGTCCAAAAGGCATTCTTCGAAATGCAAAGATTCCATACACACAAGTAAAGGATGTTTTCTCTTTGTCTTCCGGGGCTATTGAGATCTGGTTGTACCCCGAATATCCATCCAAGAAACAAAAGTGAGACCGCCCAGCTAACCTGTCTAACATTTGGTCAATGAAGGGCAATGGGAAATGGTCCTTCTGGGTGGCTATGTTCAACTTCCGATAGTCCATGCAAACCCATCACCCCGTGACTGTACGATTAGAGATCAACTCATTATTTTCATTTTGTACGACCGTCATTCCTCCCTTTTTCGGCACACATTGAACATGGCTTACCCAGTTGCTGTCGGAGATGGGGAAGATGATGCCCGCATCTAGCCACTTGATCACTTCCTTCATATTCGGGTTCATCTGTTGTTGATGTTCTCTGGAAGGTTTGTGCCCCTCTTATAGAAGAATCTTGTACATGCAAAAGGCTGGGATGATGCCCTTTATATCTGCCATGGTCCAACCAATGGCAGTCTTACATTCTTGTAATACCTGCAATCATTGTTCTACCTGCACAACTAGAAAATCATATGATATAATAACAGGCAAAGTAGAATTGGGACCCAAGAAAGCATACCTGAGGTGGGCTGGAAGCGGTTTCAAGCCAGTTGTGGTGGTTCCTCTATTGATGGTTTTGCAGGTGGTGTTGCTCTCACTTTTAAGCGTAGGGGATCGAACTGAGATTCCCTTTTCCAGAATACTTGACCTTCGAGAGCCATGACCCACTCTGCCAACCATTCACCATCCATCTCTTCCAAATTCATCAAACAGGCTTCTAGCGGATCCTTGACATTAAGGGTCTCATACTCCTCTTACAGTATCACATCCACGACCTCCACTAGTGAGCATTATGCAAATTTGTTAGGTCTTCTCATGGATTGTTGAACGCTGAATATTATTTCTTCATTGTTCAACCTCATTTTCAACTCTCCAGTCTCACAATCAATCAATGCTCTCCCAGTGGCTAAGAACGACCTCCCTAGAATGATGTCTCTTCATCCACTTGACAGTCAAGAATTACAAAGTCGGCAGGGAATACAAACTTCCCTACTTGAACAAGCACATCATCAAGAATTCCTATTGGTCTTTTGACTATGCGATCAACCAGTTGCAGCAACATTGAGGTCGGTGTAGCTCTGCCAATCCAATTTTGTATAGATTTCCAAGGGCATCAAGTTTATACTAGCTCCCAAGTCACACAATGCTTTAGCAAAACCATAACTCCCAATTGTGCATGGGATAGTGAAACTACCTGGATCAGACACTTTTTGGGCCATAAGTCTTATCACTACCGCGCTGCAGGTCTGTGTCATAGTTACAGTGGACAGGTCCGGGAAGTCAAATTTCTGCGACATCAGGTCCTACATCATTTTTGTATACCCTGACATTTCCCTCAAAGAATCTATCAATGGAATACTCAATTTAATCTGTCGAAGAATTTCCATGAATTTCCTGTATTGATCATCTTTATTTTGTTTTTCCAATCTATGAGGGAATGGTGCAGGAGTCAACCTCTGTCCACTGCTTGATGTCTTTTCTTTGTTGGAAGCTTTTTCTACCACCTGTTCTGATACTCGTTCACCTTCCTTATCCTTACCCTTGTCAACCTATGCCTGTTCAACTACAACCTCGGTGAGATCTGCTGACTCATCTGCCTCTAATGTAATGGGAGTAGCTAGCGTAGTCTCTCTCCTAGATTTAGCAACTTCTTGCTCTCTGTCTAAATTTCTTCCATTCCTGAGATTCACTGCCATTAGCTGATTTGGGTTCTGCTCCTTTGGGTTAATATTTGTATATTCAGGAAATGTTCCTTGTGGGCGATTGTTCAAGGCCATAAACACCTGTCCCAGTTGAGTTTAAATGCCTTTGATTGCCGAATCATGTGCTGCTAACTTTTCTTGCATCTTACCATTTATCCCAATGAGTTGTTGCAACATGCCCCTGATTTCTATCATGTTGCTGTCCTGTTGTTGATGAGGTGGTTGGTAGGCCAACTGTTGCTGGTGCTGTTGATTATAGTTTAGCTGCCTTTGATAAGGCACAACTTGGACTTGTGGTCGTGCGCCTCAAGGATTGGGGTTGTGTTGTGGCTGGTTGGGTCTGTACTGCTGGTTTGGTGCTGGTCCCCATTGCTGTCCGCCTTGCCTATGTCCTCCGAAATTATTGACATAATTCATGTCTTCTTTGAACCCCTGGTTGTCATTCTCTCCACTCCACGAGCACACATATGACTGGTTTATGCAAGGAGTGCACAAGACTCCATTTGTTGTATCAACAATGTGCACTTGCTTTGTACCCATCTCATCAATTTTCTTTATCAGTAAACTCATTTGGGTCATGAGAGTGGCTATGTTCTCTGCATGGGAATTGTTTGGGTCAAGCGCAACATAATGCACTACTGGTGTAAGTGTCGTACCTCTAGTCATCCAGCCTGAATTTTGAGCCATATTGTCGAGAAGAATCTTTGCACTCTGTGAAAGTTTTGCTAAAAAATGCACCCCCAACTGAAGCATATACATTGGCCTTCAAACTGTCTGCCAAACCCATGTAGAATCTCTATCCCAGCATCTGATCTGGAATGCCATGGTGTGGACACTTCACTAGCATACCCTTAAACCTCTCCCAGGTATCTTGCAAGGTCTCAGTTGGTTTCTGCCGAACTGCAATATCTCATCAATCTCCCTTGCAGTCTTGTTGGGAGGATAAACCTTGTTTAAGAATTGCTTGACTAATTCTTTCCAAGTGGCAATGGAGTTTATTAGGAGCGAATTCAGCCAAGTTTGAGCCTCTCCAGTCACCGAGAATGGGAACACTAATAACCTAATTGCTTCAGGAGTCACATTCGGTTGTCTTTGAGTCACACATATTGATAGGAAGTTCTTCAGATGTTGTTGTGGGTCTTTGATGTATGACCCGGATAACAGTCCCTTATTCTACAACAGACGCATCATATTGTTGGTGATCTAGAATGTCTCCGCTTGTATCTGAGGAACAACAATAGCGGTGACCAGGTTATCAGCAGTTGATTGTGCCCAATCATAAAAAGCAGCTTCTAGCACAAGAGGTGCCACCACTCCATTGTTTGGGTCAACACGATCATTCCGATTGTTCCCGTTGACATCGTCCACGTTGTCTATTTCAATTTCGATTTGGTATTTTTGTTGTGCTTGTATGTTCTTCTTGTTACCTCGATTCAATGACTTGAATGCTTTCTCGGGGTCTGAGAGTCCTTCAAAAAGTTCACCAGTCTTCAAAGAGCTTCTACGCATACACCTGAGTCACAAGAGAGCTCAAACGTGAGAATTTCAATGAAGAATTTTAACACCGTAGAAAATTGATCTAAACTAAGAATCCTAGCAATTCTTCTAAGTTGTAATAAATAACACCATTAGTTCCCCGTAAATGGCACCAACATTTGATCACGCCCAACTATGCCTTGTAAAAAGGACTAAGCGGTCGCTACAAATATGATCCGGTTCAAGTCCTGAGTCGAATCCCACAGGGAACTAACCTATTTACTACAACTTTTAACAATGCTAAAGATAAGCTCAGACAACTTCTGGATGCAATATTTTTAATGGATAATAAGTGGAGTTTATTTAGCTAATGAAAAATGACAATAAAATTAGCAATAATCAAAAGTAAAGCTGAGTTCAACGATAAAAGGATCTAGGGCTATTGATTTCCCCAATTGTCGGATTAATTCCTAACTCTTTAGCTATAATGTCGCAGTAATACTCTATGCAGATTATGAGTTCCGGGCTACCGTAATTATCTCCCGATCAATTACGATGATTTACTAGAAGCATTCTCTCGAACTACTCTAGTTAACAATTTATGCAACTCAGAATTATCCCGCCAAAGCTTCGTTATTTCTAACCCCGCTTTTAAATTCAAGTAATTAATCTCTTAACTTATCCAAAAGTGGCGTTGTTCAACAAAAGCCTAACCAAGTGTTATTTCTCAAGACAACATAAGGTAACTAGACACGATTAATCAAGGGCCCTTTCAATTAATCACAAAACACACATAGTTGAACAATCATAGAATAAAAACGGCTCGATTATATCAAAATAGAGTCAAGACTTCATCCAACAATTGGTTCCATCAACCCTACATTATGGGTTTAGCTACTCATGCTAATGGATAACAATTCACTAAAATAATTCATAATCAACAATAAAAGTAATAATAAGAAGATGAAAACTCTTAGGAAATTATCCGTCTTCTCTCCCTTGTTCTTGCCTCCAAAATCTTCTAAAACCAGCTATCCTTGACTTCTGGGCGAGTTAGGCTTCATATAGGTTTAGGTTAGCCTCCTAGGAAATTACATAATTAACCCTGACTTGTTGGCGTTCGTCCGCCCGTCCGCGGCCTTAGATTCGACCGTGGATCCGGCCGCGTATTTCCACTGCTGTTCTTCCTATTCGCGGTCCACTTCGCGGTCGCGCACCTGGAGGAGTCTTCTTTATTTCTTTCTCGCTCCTTTTCGACCGGGCTAACCTTCGATTGACCTTCCACGCTCCATATTGACTCCAAACACTCTTTAGCTTCTTCCTAGCTCGGAGTGGCTCCTGCAAAGCATCAAATTCTTAATTAGAGCATTTTGTTATCTTTTAACATTCAAATATCACTAAAGTGCGGCTAAATTAGAGTATAAATAGTGTCTAAATTGCATAAATATAGCCTACTATCATCTACGTTACACCTTTTTGGGTATGGTCTTTTTTCGGACCCGCATAAACATTGGCAGAGTTAGAGTGCAGGGAGCGAGTTCAGCCGAACCCAGTAGCTTTGGTTCAAACCTTTTATTTTGTCTTAAAATCCTTTAAATTTGTATGAATTATTAATTTATAACCCATTAACTTAAAACGATTATAATCCTGAACCCGTAAGCTTGAAATCCTTGCTCTGCTTTACGCATATATACATGATACTTTATGCACGAGGCTGTCCTTTTTTCTACGTGAATACGAAATAGCTTGTGTACTAAACTACTTTTTTTTCACTCCCAATATTTATTAGTGATTGCATGGTGCAAACTCTAGAATGACCAAATATTTACCATTATGAACAACAAAAGCCACCCCAAAAAATGGAAAAGAAAGAAAAAAAAACATAAGAACATGGCTCCCCCAAAACAACATGTGGGACAAAGGCGGATTGTCACGATCCAAAATCCACAAGTCGTGATGGCACATAACCCGACCCGCTAGGTCAACCAATTAATAGTTGACACAATTCTAATAAAATAAATGTGATCAGAAATTGATATATCCAGGTTCCAAACAATAACGCAAGGACTGGTAGTACAAGAAATGAGCTACCAAGACTGGATTATTGCAAAAATAGATGTGAAATAAATACAACTTCTGTTTAAAATGTACATAAACAAAAGTCAACTCTAAAACTACCCAGGGACAAGTGGTAGTCACATCCGTAAGGCACGAACATCTTCAAAGCCAGCCCCCGTCATCCACCATAGCTCCACTCCAAAAATCTGCACGCAAGATGCAGAAGTATAGTATGAGTACAACCGACCCATGTACTCAGTAAGTATCTTGACTAACCTCGGTGTAATAGTGACAAGGCTTTTTAGTCAAAAGATACTCACTGATATAACATGTACAGTAAACTAGCAATAGATCGATACTACAATATAACATAAAAGAGTACATGAAACGAATATGCAAATCAATAAATGAGCACTAGAAGAGATCACAATTTAGCATTTCCCAATATCTCGACCAATCCTTGCCTTAGAGCGATAACCAATAAACCACGATAGTAACTCCATAAATTTTGTAGTGCGAGAGATATACTCAAGATATCAAGTCAATGGCATGGCAACACCCTTCGTGCATTTATCTTATCGCCAAATATATGTATAACAGTACCAACCGGGTTAAAGAAATGCCAATAACAATAATGACAAAGTGAAAAATACACAGATAACAATAACGAACAAGGCATTACATATGGTAAATAGTAGCAGACTTGGTAAGAGGCATAGAAATAATGACAGCAACTAGGAAAAGAGAATATAAATTTTACTAACTAGCATGGTAGAAGGTCTAGGTGTAGATATAACAAACAAGAGGGAAAACATGATCTTTATGAGCTAACACCTTGAAGGCATGAATAACTAACATGATAGAAAGCTTATAGGAAAGTGCAACAAATGAGGAACATCATGGATGTAGATATAACAACAAAACGGGAAACATGATATTTGCAAGTTAAACAAGCAGAAGGCATGGGTAACACAACAACAATTGAGATAGAGAACAAAAACAGAACAACAACGACAAGTCACATAGAAAACTTAGGTACAACAGTAACAACTCAAGGTAAAGGCGTGAATGTATACACCATGAAAATATATCACAACATAATGCATGTCCCTCATCCTCGTCAGCACGGAAACACCCTTCGTGCCATGAACCCATGATAGTATAAAAGCATGATAATATATATGTAATGGCACCGCATCACCCTTCGTGCTTACACTCATCCTCACATATTAATGTTAATGAGAACACAATAATATGAATGAAACAACACGACATCACCCTTCGTGCTTTACACTCTTCCTCACATGATAATGTATATGCAATGGCACAACATCACCCTTAGTGCTTTACACTCTTCCTCACCAAGCATATATGTACCAATGACAAGCAAGGTAGGAATCATGAATAACATCAAGGAGAGTGTTTAAGCGAATATTCTAAATGAACATCAATCACAACTTTCCAGCCAATAACAATTCAACAAACCTCAAGTACTTTATTATTCAAGTATTCCAACATATCTAAAAAATGATTTTTAACTCAAGTATAGCATCCAATATCTCAAGAATACCGGTCGTGGCGATGTATTAATGGTTAAACATAATAATGACCGAATTTAATACATCAATGGTTTCACAAAAATCCGTCAAATTTTAATCAAGTTACAATGAGCTAAATCTTGGTTTCTAGCATTTAATTTCATATTCTTGGTAATCGAGAAGTCAAGTAGGGAATGAAATGAGAAGGTTACTGTCACGACCCAAAATCCACTAGAGGTCGTGATGGCGCGTAACATTGCCATAAGCAAGCCAGCGATGAATGTTTAACTTAATTACTCATTATAGTATTTTTGAAATCATAATTTTCATAAATTAAATAGTAAGAAATAAAATTTATTGGGTTACTGATAATGTTTTCATAACTACAATAAAGGACAAGCCGTAAGCACCCCCAAAATCCGGTGTCACAAGTGCATGAGCATCAACTAGAAAATAAAATAAAATACAACATCTATCTAAGATACAAATTAGACAGGACATCACAAATAACCCTGATGGAGACTCTGCAGGCTGCAGATCATAACATGAAATGCAGCTCACGGTAAGTCCCAACAATAGCCGCGCCTCTGCTCCCAAAAGATCACCAGACATATATAAACCTACACAAAAATGTGCAGCAAGTGTAGTGTGAGTACGTAAATCAACGCGTACCCAGTAAGTATCTAGACTAACCCCAGAGAAGTAGTGACGAGGGAATCGACATCGAGACTTACTAGTGGTCCAATAAGATAGATATAATAAGAAGTAAACATATTTGGGGCAGAGTAAATAAACGAATTAAACAAGTGTCAATACGTGATATAGTCCTCCTCTCTACAATAGACTCAAGCTCTCAATTAGCAATTACCTCCTCAACCGGAGTGCATATGTAAATATATATAATGGACCTTACCAAATAGGTTGTCATAATTCTAATCAGGAAGACTCATAGATACACTGACTTCTTGTCAGATTTTACGCACGATTTCCATGAGAGTGTTTTATAGAAATGACGCGTACGACCCGATCCCATCATAATCTATGTACTGTCGAGGGTCGAACGACACGAACAATAGATACATATATTATACTGCCGAGGTGAATGAACCGCTCCCGTGAGAGTGTGGTACATAATCTTGTCGAGAAAACGACCCGATCCCATCATAATCTGTGCACTGTCGAGGGTCGAATGGCACGAACCATAGATGTATCTATCCTGCCGAGGTGAACAGCCCGATCCCATTAAAATAAGAAGCTTTGACGAGTCTTTGACCCCACTCACGAAGGAACATGTGAGTTATAAGGAGCTTTGAGAAAACCTTTCGATGAGAACGCATAACGCATGAGAAATTCGTAAGACTAGTACAATTATTCTGCGGCTAATCATGAAACTCGTCAAATCTCTAAAATAGCAAGTAGTAATGCAAAGTAAAATAATTCAATAAGCAAGAGATAACCCAAATAGTATAGTTATAGCATGGCATGAACCTGAGCCTACCTGGACAACAACATGAATGTAGCTACGTACGGACTCTCGTCACCTCGTGTGTACGTAGCCCCCGCAACAAGTAACACATACCAATTACAACACCTAGGGATAGTTTCCCCATCATAGAGTTAGACAAGACACTTACCTCGCTCCGAAGTTCCATAACCGGCTCCAACGCCGCTCTAACACCTCAAACCGGTGCATGTCGCTCCAAAACTAGTCAAACAATGTGCAAACAATAAAAATATACTCTACTACTCATAATAAATAAATTTATAACAATCCCAACTCCGCTAGAAAGGTCAATAAAGTCAACCCTTGGGCCCACGTGCCAGGATTCCGAAACTTATTGAAAATAGAAATTACTCAGAACTAATATGGTCTATATCTAGAAAATCATAGAATTTCGTCCATGAAGGATTTACCATTTCTCAACTTTAGGCTCAAAATCCCAATTTCTACAATCCAAACATGGATAAAAATAATAACTAATAGAAATAATCATGGAGAAACATAAAAAAGAAAAGGTCAGATATTTACCCCCCTTTTGAGACGAGAACAAAGCGGCAAAAATCACCTCAAACGGAGCTCTAGAACTCAAGATATGCCTAAAATACTAAAATTCTCGATTTAAAACACTGTCCAAGCGATTTTTTCTTCGCGTTCGCTGGAAAATCTTCGCGTTCGCGAAGAGAAATTCTTCGCGTTGACCAGTCAACCTAAACTTCCTTCGCGCTCGCGGGACCTCCCTCGCATTTGCGAAGAACAAAGTCCGCACCAGAAACCAGTAATCTTTCCCGACACGAAAATGGGCATAACTCTCTCATACGACATCGGAATACGGTGATTCTTGTAGCTATGACTCCGTAATTACGATTCAGATCTATTCGATCTGATCACCAATCAAAGTTCATTTGCTCAATATGATACCCTTTATGCCCAAAGAAACGACGTTGAAACATCAAATAAGAGCACGAAACAACCCAAACACATCTGAAACTCACCCGAGGCCCTCGGGACCTCGTCCAATCACACCGACCCGCTCCATAACATAACGCTGACCTGCTCGAGAACTCAAATGATACCATATAACATTAAAACTATGAATTACGCATCGATTCAAGCCTAATGAACTATTGAACTTCTAACTTCCACATCCGATGCCGAAACCTATCAAATCACGTCCCATTGATTTCACAAGTCACATTTGACTACGAGCCTACTCCAACTTCCGGAATCAGAATCCGACCCTGATATCAAAAAGTCCACTCCCGATCAAACTTCCAAAAACCTCCAAGTTCCAACTTTCGCCAAATGACCCCAAAATGACTTACGAACCTCCAAATCCCATCCGGACGCGCTCCTAAGACAAGAATCACCATACAGAGCTATTCCCAGGCTCAGAATTCCAAGCAGACATCGATAACATTAAAATACACGTCAACCCAAATTTATGAATTCTTCCAAAATGTCAACTTTCCACAATAGGCGCCGAAACACTCCCAGGTCATCCAAAACCTGATTCGGATATATGCCCAAGTCCAAAATTATCATATGAACCTGTTGGAACCTTCTAACCCGAGTCCAAGGTCGTTTACTCAAAAGTCAAACCTTAGTCAATTCCTCCAACTTAAAGCTTCCGAAATTAGAATTTTCTTTCCAAATCAACTCTGAACTTCCCGAAATTCAATGCCTATCACATGTACAATCCATAATACCTTAAGTGAAGATACTCAAGGCCTCAAACCGCCGAACGACGTGCTAGAGATCAAAACAACGGGTCGGGTCATTACAGTCACAAAACTCTATAAGGCACAATTAATCGTATTGTCACGACCCGAAATCCAACCTTCGGGCCATGACTGCGTCCAACGTTGCACTCGCTAGACAAGCCAACGTTTTGAATAAACAAACTCATTAACAACTAAAATGAACAAGATAATTACGACAACAGTGACTAACAATATGAAAGTTAACTGATTTCAAATTTTATAACAAGCTCCGAAACAGATCCCGTAAATATAACCCAGAACTGGTGTCACATACTCACGAACAGGGTAGAAGAGGGTAATAACTGAAGTGTAAAAAGTAAAAGCCTGAATTTAACGTCTCAGGACAGATAATGAACAACAAAAGGCACGTCATGTCCCCTCGTGCATAATCTCACAATCACTCGGCACGGAAGGTCCCCTCGTGCATAAATAGTAACACTCGGCACAGAAGGTCCCCTCGTGCATAAATAGTAACNCGACCCCAAATTGAGGTTGAATCACCCAAAATTCCCAAAAACCTAACTCTACCCAAAACCCCTAATTTCTACTTTGATTTTAGGATTTTAGGCCTAGATTCTAGTGATTATGGAAGAAAAGTGAGGGAAATAGGAGTTAAAATCACTTACCCAAGAGCTATGGAGGAAGGATTGGCTTGGAGGCCTTCAATGGAGGTTGGAGAGGAAAGAAAAAGGTATAGAATGATAAAATCCCTTAGTAACATTCTGTTTTTTTGACTTAAGGAATTAACTGGGCGATTTTGTTCATCGCGATCGCAAGAAAAGGGATGCGATCGCGGAGAGTCTGGTCCTAACTCACTGCGATCGCAGAAGAGGAGTCGCGATTGCGGAATATAGCTTAGTTGACCCTATGCGATCGCAGGAAGAGGTTTGCGATCGCGGTACACTGGGACGTCACACCATGCGATCGCGGGCCGAAGGAATGCGATCGCGGAAGGGACCTGGACTGACCTCTGCGATCGCAGAGCAAGGGCTGCGATCGCAGTGAAGAAAACACCAGATACCAGAAACCAGTCCAAAACACCAGATTTTTGACTCTTTAACACCCCGTTAGCTACCCGAAACTCACCCGAGCCCTCGGGTCTCAAAACCAAAAACACACACGACTCCCAAAATATCCTACGAACTTATTCTAGCATTGAAATCACCAAAATATCGTCAAGATCATCGAATCAAACCTCAAAACTCTTAGAATTTTCTTAAACTTCATAAAGCTTAACTTTCCCAATTTTAATCCGAATCACGTCGTTTCAATTCCGTTTTACACCAAATTTCACAGATAAGACAAATAACATATAATAAACCTGTTCCGGGCTCCGGAACCATAATACGGGCCTGGTAACACGGTTTTCACTTAATTATTCAATTTCAAAATCCTTTATTATTTTCAAAAAAA
>ML263237.1:64817-79406 GCA_005239495.1 Nicotiana undulata | reverse complement strand
GAAAAAGCTTAATTAATCCTTTCTCTCATAGAAAAGGACCCAAACTAGTTTGGGTTCTTAAGATTAACCCCTTATTTCTTTTTGCACGTTCAAGTGAGAGGAAGAAGCCAAATTTGGTACTTGGATAGTGGCTGCTCAAAACATATGACAGGGAACAAGGAACAGTTCCTTTCACTTGAAACCCTCAAAGGAGGAAATGTCTCCTTTGGAAATGGAAAGAAAGGTGAAATTATTGGGGTTGGTAAGGCAGGTAAGGATGACACACGTTCCATTGAACATGTGTACTTGATAGATGGCTTGTAATATTGCCTGATCAGTGTGTCACAATTGTGTGATAGAGGTAACCTGGTTGCTTTCACTTTCACAAAATGTTTTGTCATTAACCTGCTTACTGACAAGATTGTTTTGCAGGGAACAAGAATGAATAACATCTATGTCATAGACTTGTCCACACTATCAGAAAATAAACTCACTTGCTTAAGTGTGTTGGACAGTGATCCCATCCTTTGGCACAAACGACTTGGTCACGCGAGTCTAAATCAACTTAACAAATTAGTCTCTAAGGACTTAGTGGTAGGTATTCCTAACATTAATTTCAAGGAAGACAAAGTTTGCGAGGCATGTGCAAGGGGGAAGCATGTAAGATCCTCATTTAAAAGCAAGAAAATGGTCAGTACCACCAGGACGTTGGAACTGGTTCATATGGACCTATGTGGTCCTATGAGAACTCTGAGCAGATGTGGTAAGAAATATGTAATGATGCTAGTTGATGATTACTCAAGGTTCACTTGGACCTTATTTCTGACATCTAAAGATGAAGCATTTGATATGTTCACTTCATTTGTTAGAAAAACTCAAAAACAATTAGGAAATCAACTAGCATCAATAAGATCTGATCATGGTACTGAATTTGAGAATGCGAAGTTTGCTGAATTCTGTGATAAACATGGTATAAATCAAAACTTTTCTGCCCCTAGAACCCCACAGCAAAATGGGATTGTTGAAAGAAAGAACATAACTCTTGATGATATGGCTAGAACCATGCTTCTTTCTAGCAAACTACCCTGCAACTTCTGGGCAGAAGCAATAAATACTGCATGCTACATAATAAATAGATGCATGACCAGACCACTGGTAGAGAAAACTCTTTATGAATTACTTAAAGGGAGAAAGCCCAAAATATCCCACCTTAGAGCTTTTGGATGCAAATGCTTTGTGCACAACAATGGCAAAGATTTCCTAGGTGAATTCGATCCCAAAAGTGATGAGGGAGTATTCTTGGGATATTCATCACATAGAAAAGCCTATAAAGTATATAACAAAAGAACTATGTGTGTAAAAGAGAGTCTACATGTTGTCTTTGATGAAACTAACACTCTTTCCGAGAGACAGGAACCAGAAGATGAGGAGCTTGGACTGGTTAGAAGCAGTGAACAAATTGAAACAAATATGGAAGATGGAACAGGTGATGGACCAGGTCCAACTACCCCAAGCAACATGACATGGGGAACTCAACAACAAATCACTCTGGACCTTGGCCCTGATCATGTTCCACAACAACAAGACATCATGGGATCATCTAGAAGTGAACAACTGGTTCTCAAACCGCACAGATATCAAAGCTCTCACCCTCTTGAGAACATCATAACAGATTTGACATCCAGAATCAAAACAAGATCCTCTTTGAAAAATCTGTGCGCGTCTGATGCCTTTCTATCCTTGATCGAACCAAAGAACATTGGTGAAGCCTTACAAGACGCTGACTGGGTAAATGCCATGCAAGAAGAGCTGAATCAATTTGAAAGAAGTCAAGTATGACACTTGGTACCCAAACCACTAGACAGATCAGTGATTGGCACAAAGTACGTCTTCAGGAACAAACTCGATGAAGATGGAACTGTTACAAGAAACAAGGCCGGACTGGTTGTCCAAAGATACAGTCAAGAAGAGAAATTGACTATGATGAGACCTTTGCTCTTGTGGCAAGACTGGAGGCAATCAAACTTCTTATATCATTTGTTGCACACATGGAATTCACTCTCCATCAGATGGATGTAAAGAGTGCTTTCCTCAATGGCTATCTAAAGGAAGAACTATTTGTCAAACAGCCTCCAGGTTTTGAAAGCAAGAAGTCACCTGACCATGTATACAAACTTGACAAGGCTTTATACGGACTCAAACAAGCACCAAGAGCATGGTATGAGCGGATATCAAAATTCCTGCTAGAACATGGATACAAACGAGGTAAAATTGACAATACCTTGTTCTTAAAGGAAAAGGGTAAGGATCTTCTGGTTGTGCAAATATATGTGGATGATATCATATTTGGGGAAACCTCTGAAAAATTGAGCAAGGAATTTGGTAAACTTATGGGGAGTGAGTTTTAGATGAGTACGATGGGTGAGCTAAACTTCTTTTTAGGCTTGAAAATCAATAAAAACCCAAATGAAACAATGATCCATCAATAAAAATATGTGAAAGAATTGCTCAAAAGATTAAAATGGAAGACTCAAAAGAAATTGACACCCCCATAGCCACAACTACAAAATTAGATGTGGATGAACCTGGTTCATCCGTTGATCAAAAGCTATACAGAGGGATGATTAGGTCTTTATTATATCTCATTGCCAGCAGACCTGGTATTGTGTTCAGTGTAGGATTGTGTGCTAGATTTCAGGCAAATCCAAAGGAGTCCCATCTAACTGCAGTGAAGAGAATTGTGAGATATCTGAAAGGCACTACTGATTTATGTCTTTGGTATCCTAAAAGTAGTAATTTCGACCTTGTAGGATATGCTGATGCAGATTATGCAGGTTTCCTGGTTGACAGGAAAAGTACTTCAGGCATGGCTCACTTTTTGGGCTCTTGCCTTGTGTCTTGGGCCACCAAGAAACAAAACTCAGTAGCCTTGTCTACTGGTGAGGCTGAATATGTGGCTGCAGCCTCATGCTGTGCTCAGGTTCTACGGATCAAGCAACAACTCATGGATTTTGGTATAGAGGTTGCTTGCATTCCTATTTTCTGTGACAACACTAGCGCAATTAGCATGACGAAGAACCCGGTTCATCATAAGAGAACCAAGCACATAGATGCCAGACACCATTTCCTAAGAGATAACTATGAAAAAGGAATAATCTCAATCGAATTCTGTGCTACTGACAAACAAATTGCAGATATCTTCACTAAGGAACTAAGTAGGGAGCATTTTGAGAGAAGCATGCTAGAATTAGGGATGATTAAGATCACCTAATTGAAAAACAAAATGATTTTATTTTGGCTAGAAACAATAAAAATAGTTAACTAACCAGACTAATCATTGCTCAGTATCATGACTTTACTTCCATACTCTCTTGCCATGTATTAATTTGATTCCCTAGTTGCTAATGATGTTTTTCTATCTTTGTAAATTGAGGCAAATTAAAGACTATAACACAATGAACCTGGTTCATCGCTGCTGGTTCATCTGACTGACAAGGTACGTGGTCATCACCATACACTTATTGAAATAATTATAGTCACACATGAGTAGGACTCTATCTATATTTGGTTCATTTTTTCAGTACCTATCCCAAAATGAACCCGTTTCAAAGAGTCCCAATGAACCTTAATTAGCCTAGATTTAGGGAGTCATAACCGTCTAATCACTGACACTCTTGCAGCGATTAGACTCCAACTTGACCAAGAATTACGGTCGTTGTACAATTAATAACCACATCTTTAAAAGGCTATCATCACCTCCCCTATTCAAAAGAAGAACCGTCAAACCAAGTTCATTATTAATCTCATACCAAAGTGATCAACATTCTTCTCTCCCCAAATCTTCATAACAATGTCTTTTACACCAACCCCCTACTTCATCTTCATCAACCACCCCTGACTACAGGGTCGGTCTTGAAGACACTGGTTCTAACTCTCCATCTACATACAACTCACACTCTCCCACTAGGTCATCAACCCCTCAAAACCCTCCAGTTCCTGGACCTATCCCTGAACCCACTCCTTCACCCCAATCAGTCCCAACCATTGCAACTAGCCCCACTCCAGCCCCCAAAAAATGTAGAGTAAAAATGTTGGCCAAGAAAACAGTTGCATCTGGTTCTCTTGCTAGAAAATTAAATGAGAAACTTCAAGCCAGCAAGGACCAAGACTCTGAATCTTCTAGTGAGTCCTTCAAATCTGCAAATGAGGATGAAGCATCAGGTTCATCTGACACTGAAAAGGGAAATCTTGAAGTTGGGTCTGCAACTGAAATGGCTGAAAACAAGTTTATCTTGATTAGGTCGATAGTGGATGTAAAGTTACCAGATAAGCGAAGAAAAATTGGGAAAAATATAAACATTGAGAGAGAGGGAGAAGGGAGTTCAGAAAGGGGATCTGGGAAGGAAGGTGCCACTCTGGCTGATTGTGGTCCCGCTCCTGTGATTGTTGAGGAAGGAGTCAAACCTTTAGGGGAGGCAATTCTGGGGAAGCAGCAACATGTCTGGAAAATCTACAACAAGTAGTAGATGAACATGGTTCATCTATTGAGGAAACGTTGGCTGAGTTGATGAAAGAGTTGGGGGAGTCCTACAATCCCAAAAAGAAGAGAACTCCAAAATCCAAGAAAGCTACTACCCCTGTTCCAACCAAGAAGAGGAAAGCTTCATCTTCTACTGATGCTCCTTCCCCAAAGAGTCGTGCTACTAGAAGCACTGTTAGGAGAGGAGAAGAAGAATTGGAAAAAGCTCTGAGAGACAGCAAGAAGAAGAAGTCTGCTAAGGGAAAGGCAAAAGTTGGAGAGCCCGTTGAGGCAGTTCATGTTGATGACGATGAGATGGACCTGTTCCATCAGGAGGAGAAACCAGCACAAGTTGAGGTTGAGACACCAAAACCCAAGAAAGTTAAGGCTTCTTCCAAGAAGTCAGCATCTGTGTCTGCCACACCCTCAAAAGTTGCAAAGAGGACCAGGTCTGAGTCAAAGAAAGTAAAGATTGTTGATGATGAGGAATGGAGTGGAGAAGAAGTGGAAGTGTTTGGTGAGGAGACTGACAAACTCACAATGTTTGGAAAGCGTGCTATCTTGAAGGGGAAGCTGTTTAGAGACCTTTAGGAATCAGGGATGAGTTTCTTGATGGATACCTTGGATGTGCAAGGGTGGAAGAACATGGTTCTTCACCTTGAAGGAAGGCTGGCTAGGAATTAGCTGGTTGAATTTATGGCCAACACAGTTGTAAAAGATGGCATAGTATCCAACAAGGTTCAAGGAGTTGAGATTTCATGTGATGCAAAGGAGTTAGGGGAAATACTGCATATCCCCTCTGAGGGTTATGATGATTACAAAAGGCAAAGGTGGCCTAATCTGGATGGTTTTCCCTCAGCTCTTCAAATCACCAGGTTTTTCTGTGAGAATGAGAAAGAACTTGAGCCCAGGGAAGTGTTTAAGAGTGAGATGAGGCCTAAACACAAACTGTTCTTTGAGTTTGTGATCAAATTTCTGCTGCCTAGGCACAACTGTTCTTATGGAATGCTTGTACATGAGTAAACATATCAATTGGTCTGCCTTCATCATCCAGCTCTTGGACAGGGTTGTGAATGGCGCCAAGCACACGCTATACCTTATGGGTTTATCCTGACTGCTGTGCTTGCTCACTTCAAGGTTCTAGTGAAGAAGGCTGAAATGGAAACTGCTAAGGACTATTTTGGGAAGAACACAATGCTAACCTGTGACTACATTATGAATATTTCTGAGGATGAACCTAGTTTATCCAGGAAAATGCCTGTTAATAGCAAGGTCAGGACGCTTGTGCAGGAATGTGAGATAAAGGATGCGGAGATCCTTCGTTTGATATCTTGCCTTACAGAGGTTGAAGCTGAGCGGGATGCTCTCAAAGCTGAATTAGCCAAAGAAAAGGAGAAGAATGGGGATGTTCTTCATCAAATGCTCTCCCTTCTTCAAGCCAAGACCACAACCTCTTCCCCTTCCCATCCTTAGGAGTCCAATGCCTCCAAAAAACCCCTGTATGACCCAGTTTCGGATTGTCTTATCTTGTTCTGTTTTATTTTTTGTTTTGCTCATGGTTGCGACTGTCCTTATTTCTTTTTTGTGTATGGTGCTTGATCAGTTATCCAATCAATAAACTTTGCTTTTTGGTTATTTATTCTTTCTCCGTTTCTTATATAGCTTACATTTGTTGGTTTCTTTTGATGATTAATCCATGCTTTGCACCTGCAGTTGCCTCAATGGCCATGAGTAATTGTTAATAATTCTGGTAAGTTTATCATTTTGCAACTTTTCAATGATGCCAAAGGGGGGAAGATATGTGCTAGCTTTTCAAAATTTCAAAGATTTTTGTGATATTTATAACCTAATGAACATGGTATCTCTATGATGAATGCTTAAATCTATAAAAAGTGTCTATGTTGGATTGAAGTATGTACAGGATTAAGCACAACGTTTTTCATCATCAAATAGGGGGAATTTGTTGAATCAAGTCACTACATGGTTTTGAGATTGACAAATGCCAACCCAGTTGAACCAGGTCCATCAGGGAAAACATAGTCAAACAGACCCATTAGCACGAGAAGCGTCCATGCACTTGAGATAAACACAAACTCTTCCACCAAGGAAGAGTTTCATTAGAATTGAACAACAACATCTCAACTACTGATTCTATAAAATGTTGAAGCATTCCTGCCAAAGAAGTGACGTACAAACATAGAAGTGAAACAAGAACTGAAAGCAAAATTATCAAAGCAATTTTGAAAGCAGAATCCTTGTGCGACATAAAAGCTACTTGAACCAGGTAGAAGAGCTAGTTCCATCTGTTGTCTTTTGAGTCAAGTTGGTTGTAGTAGGTGATTACATATTGTATCTTTCAACTTTATCTAGAAGCAATTGTAATAGGTACACACTGTTCAAGTTAGAGTTAACTTGAAGTTTGTCGCAATTAGCTAGAGGCTAGTTTTCCACAAAGGGATTAGAGTTAGTCCTTAGGTTTACAAAAGAGCTTATCTTGTAAATGCTATTTGGCTCATTGACATAGTGAAGAGTTTGGGAAAATTCTACTGGGAAGTAGGTTGTGGGTTTTTCACCTTTTGAGCCAGGTGTTTTCCACGTAAAATTGCTGTGTTCTTTAAATTCTACAATTACTTTTCCGCAAACAATTGAAGTTGGAACACCAAGAAGAACCAGGTTCTTCTATAGAGAATGCACTCAAAAATTGGACACCACACAAATCCCCACCTCTTGTGTGGTATTGACGTATAAAACATCAGTTTCCATTTCAGCCTTCTTCACTGGTACCTTGTAGTGAGCAAGCAGAGCAGTTAGGATAAACCCATAAGGTATATCATGTGCCTTGGCTCCATTCACAACCCTGTCCAAGATCTGGATGATGAAGGAAGGCCAATTTATTTATTTACCCCTGTACAAGCACTCCATTAGGGTGAGATCCAGGTAGCTGGCAATGTGCCTGCGCTCTTGCCTAGGTAGTAGAAATTTGATCACAAACTCAAAAAACAGTTTGTGCTGAGCCCTCATCTCTCTTAACCACTGCCGTGGGCTCAGGTTCTTTCTCATTCTCATAGAAGGACCTTGTGATTTGAAAGGCTGAAGGAAAACCATCAAAACTAGGCCATCTTTGACTCGTGTAGTCATCATACCCCTCAGAAGGGATATTCAGTATTTCCCCCAATTCCTTTGCATCAAACGAAATCGCAACTCCCTGAACTTTTGTAGATACCCTTCAATCTTTGACTGTTGCATTTGCCATAAACTCTACCAGCTCATTCCTAGCCAGTCTGCCCTCAAGGTGAAGGACCATGTCCTTTCACTCTTGCACATATAAGGTATCTAGCAAGAAAATAATCCCTGACTCCTCAAGGTCTCTAAACAACTTCCCTTTCAAAATGGTACGCTTCCCAAACATTGTGAGTTTGTCAGTCTCCTCACTAGACATTTCCACTTCCTCTCCACTCCATTCAATATCATCAACAATATTTACTTTCTTTGACTTAGACCTGGTCCTCTGTGCAACTATTGAGGGTGTGGTAGATACATACGCTGACTTTCTTGAAGAAGCCTTGGCTTTCTTAGGCTTTGGTGTCTCAATCTCAAATTGTGATGGATGTTCCTCCTGATGGCCCAAGTCCATCTCATGATCATCAATATGAATTGCCTCAACAGGATCCCCAACGTTTGCCTTACCCTTGGTAGCTTTCTTCTTCTTGCTCTCTCTCAGAGCTTTCTCCATTTCTTCTTCACTTTGCCTAACAATGCTTCTAGTAGCACGACTTTTAGGGGCAGGAGCATCAGCAATTGAAGATGCCTTTCTCTTCTTGGATGGGATTGTAGTATCGGCTTTCTTGGGTTTGGGGGTTCTTTTCTTCTTGGGTTTGTAAGATTCCCCCAACCTTTTCATCAGATCAACCAGAGTTTCTTCAATGGATGAACTAGGTTCATCTTGCAAACTTTCCAGACCTGCTACTGCTTCCCCATAGTTTCTTCCCCCTAAGTCCTTGTCTCCTTCCTCAACAACCATAGGAGCGGGGCCACAGATTGCCAGAGTGGAACCTTCCTTCCCAGTTCCCCTTGTAGAACTCCCTTCTCCCTCTCTCTAAATTTCTTTCTTTTTCTTTCTCCCATCCAGTACTTCTACATCCACTACAGAACCAATCAAATTAAACCTGTTTCCAGCTATTTCAGGTTCAGCCCCATCTTCAGGATTAGCCTTCTCAGAATCAGATGAACCAATTACTTCTTCCTCATTTGCAGATTTGACGGGCTCGCTTGAACTTTCGGAATCTTGGTCACTAGCTTGAAGTTTTTCATTCAATTTCCTAGCAAGAGGAACAGATGCAATAGTTTTTCTGGCTAACATTTTCACTCTACGTTTTTTGGGGGCTGGAGTAGGTCTTAGTGTAACGGCTGGAACTGTTTGAGGTGAAGGAGTGGGTTTAGGAATAGGGTTTGGAACTGGAGAGTTTTTAGGGGTTGAAGACCTTGTTGGAGATTGTGAGTTGTGTATCGATGGAGAATTTAAGTCAGTGTCTTCAAGACCAACACCGTAATCAGGGGTGGTTGATGAGGATGAAGCAGGGGGTGGTGTGGAAGACATTTTTGTGAGATTTGGAGAGAGAAGAATGTTGATCAATTTGGTTTAGAGGAATGATGAACTTGGTTCGACGATTATGATTTTGAAGAGGAGAGGTAATGATGGCTTTTTAAAGGTGTGGATATTAAATGTACAACATGAGTAATTCTTGGTCAAGTGAAAGTCTAATCGCGGTAGGAGTGTCAGTAGATTAGACGGTTATGGCTCTCTAAATCTAGGCTTAATAAAGATTTTATTTGACTCTTTGGAACGGGTTCAATTTGGGATAAATACTAATAATTTGAAATGAACCAAATATAGATAGAGTCCTTCTCATGCGTGACTATAATTATTTCAATAAGTGTATAGCGATGAGCACGTACCTTGTCAGTCTGATGAACCAGCAACGATGAACCAAGTTCATCGTGTTAGAGTCTTTAATTTACCTCAATTTACAAAGATAGAAAAATATCATTAGTAATTAGGTAATCATATTAAAACATGGCAAGAGAGCATGGAATTAAAGTAATGATACTGAGCAATGATTCGTCTGGTTAGTTACCTATTTTAGTGTTTCTAGCCAAAAAAAAATTCAATTTTTTTTTTGTTTTCCAATTAGGTGATCTTAATCATTCCTAATTCTAGCCTGTTTCTCTCAAAATTCTCCCTACTCAGTTCTTTAGTAAAGATATCTGCAATTTGTTTGTTAGTAGAACATAATTCGATTGAGATCAGTCCTTTTTCATAGTTATCTCTTAGGAAATGGTGTTTGACATCTATGTGCTTGGTTCTCTTATGATGAACGGGGTTCTTCGTCATACTAATTGCACTAGTGTTGTCACAGAAAATAGGAATGCATCAAACCTCTATACCAAAATCCATGAGTTATTGCTTGATCCATAGAAACTTAGCACATCATGAGGCTGCAACCACATATTCAGCCTCAGCAGTAGACAATGATACTATGTTTTGTTTCTTGGTGGCCCAAGACACAAGGCAAGAGCCCTAAAAGTGAGCCATGCCTGAAGTACTTTTCCTGTCAATCAGGAAACCTGCATAATCAACATCAGCATATCCTACAAGGTCAAAATTACTACCTTTAGGATACCAAAGACATAAATCAATGGTGCCCTTCAAATATCTCAGAATTCTCTTCATTGCAGTTAGATGGGACTCCTTTGGATTTGCCTGAAATCTAGCACACAGCCCTACACTAAACACAATATCAGGTCTGCAGGCAATGAGATATAATAAAGACCCAATCATCCCTCTGTATAGCTTTTGATCAACGGATGAATCAGGTTTATCCACGTCTAATTTTGTAGCTGTGGCTATGTGGGTGTCTATTTCCTTGGAGTCTTCAATTTTAAATCTTTTGAGCAATTCTTTCACATATTTTTGTTGATGAATCATTATTCCATTTGAGTTTTGCTTAATTTGAAAGCTTAAAAATAAGTTTAGCTCACCCATCATACTCATCTCAAACTTAATCCCCATAAGCTTGGCAAATTCCTTACTCAATTTTTCAGAGGTTGCTCCCAATATGATATCATCCACATATATTTGCACAATCAGGAGATCCTTACCTTTTTATTTTAAGAACAAGGTGCTATTAATTTTACCTCGTTTGTAGTCATGTTCTAGCAGGAATTTAGATAGCCTCTCATACCATGATCTTGGTGCTTGTTTGAGTCCATACAAGGACTTGTCAAGTTTATACACATGGTCAGGTGTCTCTTTGCTTTCAAATACTGGAGGCTATTTGACAAATACTTTTTTCTTTAGATAGCCATTGAGGAAAGCACTCTTTACATCCATCTGGTGGAGACTGAATTCCATGTGAGCAGCAAATGCTATAAGAAGTCTGATTGCCTCCAGTCTAGACATAGGAGCAAAGGTCTCATCATAGTCAATTCCCTCCTCTTGACTATATCCTTGGACAACCAGTCTGTCCTTGCTTCTTGTAACAGTTCCATCTTCATCGAGTTTGTTCGTGAAGACCCACTTTGTGCCAATCATTGATCTGTCTAGTGGTCTGGGTACCAAGTGACATACTTGACTTCTTTCATATTGATTTAGCTCTTCTTGCATGGAAGTTACCCAGTTAGCATCCTTTAAGGCTTCAGCAATGATCTTTGGTTCGACCAAGGATAGAAAGGCATCAAACGCACATAGATTTTTTAAGGAGGATCTTGTTTTGATTCCGGATGTCAAATCTGTTACGATGTTCTAAAGGGGGTGAGAGCTTTGATATCTGTTTGGTTTGAGCACCAATTGTTCACGACTAGATGATCCCATGGTGTCTTTTTGTTGTGGAACAGGATCCGAGCCAAGATCCAAAAAGATTTGCTGTTGAGTTCCCCTTGTCAAGTTGCTTGGGGTAGTTGGACCTGGTCCATCACCTGTTCCATCTTCCATATTTGCTTCAGTTTGTTCACTGCTTCTGACCAGTCCCAGCTCCTCATCTTCTGGTTCCTGTCTCTCAGAAAGAGTGTTAGTTTCATCAAAAATAACATGCACACTCTCTTCTACACACATAGTTCTTTTGTTGTATACTTTATAAACTTTGCTATGTGATGAATATCCCAAGAATACTCCCTCATCACTTCTGGGATCAAATTTGCCTAGGGAATCTTTTCCATTGTTGTGCACAAAGCACTTGCATCCAAAAGCCCTAAGGTGATATATGTTGGGTTTTCTCCCTTTAAGTAATTCATAAGGAGTTTTCTCTACTAGTGGTCTGGTCATGCATCTATGTATTATGTAGCATGCAGTGTTTATTGCTTCTGCCCAGAAGATGTGGGGTAGTTTTCTAGAAAGAAGTATGGTTCTAGCCATATCTTCAAGAGTTCTATTCTTTCTTTCAACAACCCTATTTTGTTGTGTGGTTCTAGGGGCAGAAAAGTTGTGATTTATGCGATGTTCATCACAGAATTCAACAAACTTTGCATTCTCAAATTCAGTACCATGATCAGATCTTATTGACGCTAGTTGATTTCCTAACTGTTTTTGAGTTTTTCTAACAAATGAAGTAAACATATCAAATGCTTCACTTTAGATGCCAGAAATAAGGTCCAAGGGAACCTTGAGTAGTCATCAATTAGCACCTCTGCTCAGAGTTCTCATAGGACCACACAGATCCATATGAACCAGTTCCAACGTCCTGTTTGTACTGACCATTTTCTTGCTTTTGAATGAGGATCTTACCTGCTTCCCCCTTGCAGAACGTGTGCAAAATTAAGGCATAAAAATTAAGAGTCTACAAGTGAGCTTACGCGTCGAACCCTCGAGTTCTTTTTGATTGTTTGCAGGTATGTACACTGAGGGATGCATTATCGCCCTTACCCATCTTTGCCCAAGAGAGTTCTAAAAAGTCCTAAAAAGAAAAAATCTACCTATCCCGGTTCAAGATAAACCCTTGGAAAAGAACCGTGGTCAAATGAAAAACCAAGGGGGAGTTACTACACTACCTAAAATAAAAAAATAAAAAAATCTTTTTGGTCTTTTTGTTAGACTACTTCCCTCAAGAATACTGTCTAAGTGGTCCGTCATCAGGAAGAGTTTCCTACATTTCTTTGATAATTTTTTTTTACGACTTTAGCCCTCAAGAAACCCGTCAAACAGTGTCCATCGTCAGGCCAAGTCGGTGATACAAAACACAATTAAAGACACAATATACACAAAAAGAAAAGAACAAAAAAAACAAAAAAAACAACTTACATCTTCATTCATACAACAACAATAAAACAGTCTCCCACCCCACACAAAAACTATGGAATGTCCTCATGACAAATCACAATAAAAGCACAGAGGGGTAAGGAAACTTTCCTGGAATTCAGTCGGAGTCAGAGACGGAGGAGGGGTCCATGTTGAAGGCCCTCCCAATTGCGCGTAATCACACCATCATTATACTTTCCGATTTAGCCTGCCGTCTGGACATTGCATCCAACCGTAGGTGCAAGCCATCTACTGAGGTGCGCAAGGTAGCCACCTCCTCCTCCAAAGTGGGCAGACTAGTGCCCGACCTGGACCCAGAGGGTCCTGAACCATCGTGGGATCTCCGTGGTGGTGCAACAGGGGGTGGGACAACCTCATCATCATCAATCTCAATGGGCGCGATGACATCTTTTCCCACATTTATCTTAGCAGCGTGGAATGCAACCTTTTTTACTAAATTTCCATCACCAGGGTTGGTGGGCACATCCGCCAGTTTGCACAACCTGGTGACAAGTGAGGGGAAGTAAAACCCTTTGGTTAGCAGTGGCGACCTGATAAGCATTTCATCCCCAATGATACGGGCAGCATCGAAGTCCATCCTATTGACGAAGCACCACACCAACAATGCCCGCAGGCCATTCACATCAGTGGTGTTGCTAGTGGGTAAGAACCGGCTACAAATCATGGTGAACCTACACTTCGCCTCCCAAGTGAAATAACTAGAATGGAGTGTGATGTTCTCCTTCACCCAGAGAGGCTGACCACCCAGGCAGACAGATTCAACGAGCATGTTCCAATTCACCGATGGAGATTGATGGGCTTGGTAGTAATTGACTTCGCCAGTGAATTGTGGTATCCTGTAAACGTGACGAATTATCGCCACGGAGTCCTCCACAACCTTGCCCCTAACAATGACTGAGCGGCACATATGTTCCGGGCAGTTCACATAGAACTCCCGAACCATCATTATGTTGACTATCTCCGGCTCATCAAACAAAAAATCCAACCCTCGCCGCCGGATCTCCTCATACATGGCGGGGTTTTCAGCTTGGAGGGCTACTGGGTCTACGGGTACTTCATGGACACAAATTTTTGCAGCCTTTGCATTGAATCGGTCCTCTGCCTCCTAGGATAGAAAACGGGTTTCGTCCCAGGTAGGCGCTGAATAGGTGCTGCCAGTGTTTTTGCGCTTTCGGGGGGCCATGATTCCTGCAATCAGAGAAGGACACAATTAGGAGAAGCCTAGCAATGGGACAGTCGGGTGGGTTCTCAGACTTCACCACCCGCTGGCACCAAACAACCCAAACTCGCCACGCAAGGCCAATGCACAACATGAAGGGGGGCACCCATATTAAAACATACAATACAAGCCTCCAACATACGACATGTGCTTTTCAAATTTCAACATACCACCCCCATGTAGGCCCCTACAACAGTGTTATCCACCAAGTATGACCACAAACGATCCACATAGGCCCACAAATCAGAGTAAATTGTCGTCTAGTGCAACACCCATGCCACATTAACTACCCCACCCCACACAAGATGATACTAACATGGAACATACCCCCACCCTACACAATAGCAACCAAAAAGTGGCCACACCCACCATATAACAACACAAGACTTAGTGGGTAACAACCATTGTATCGTAATAACTAAGATCGACAAAATAACCAGGCAAAATGTAAAAATTACTAAAAAAAATAATAATAAAAGAAAATAAGAAAACTTACTTGGAGAAGATGACAATGGTGGACCTTTGGGGGAGGATGGTGATGGGGACGAGTTTTTCTTGGTT
>ML263237.1:49422-64473 GCA_005239495.1 Nicotiana undulata | reverse complement strand
GGGGGGGGGGGGAAGAAGGAAGAAAAGAGTAAAAAGGAGAAGTGAAAAACGAGTGGGAAGGGGGAGGGTTTATGGGGAGTAGTGGGGGTTAATGGGTTAGGGTGGGGGGATTTTAATGAATTAAAATAAAATAAAAGAAAAAGAAAAAGAAAAAAATGTTTAATTCAGCGTACTTACCTGGGCGCGAACAGGGTTCACCACGGTCGACTGCGGTCGCGGTGAGTTTGTGCAGGGGTCTTTCACCGCGGTCGCGCCGCGGTGAGTTTCTGCGAGGGTCTTTTACCGCGGCCGTGGTGAGTTTCTACAGGGGTCTTTCACGCGGTCGCGCCACGGTTCACTGCGGCCGTGGTGAGTTTCTGTAGGGGTCTTTCACCGCGGTCGCGCCGTAATGACAATTTTCGAGGCTTGTCAGCTTGGTTTAGCAGTTTACTCAGTTTTTTTACCTCGTTGTCACCTTACCAGAGTTGAGTTATGCCCTAGGCATGTGCTCAACACCCTCCGCACTGTCCTGCACACCGAAAACATGTTAACAAAATACTACTATCATGGGTTGCCTCCCACGCAACGCCTGATTTAACGTCGCGGCACGACATGTACAACAATCAATAGGTTGCCTCCCATGAAGCGCCTGATTTAACGTCGCTGCACGACTCAACACATGTTTATGCATCAACCAAGTCCATCGAGGTCTTATGACGTGCAATGTAACCACCCCAATAGTGCTTAATTTTCTGACCATTTACTAAGAATATGCCTGTCGAGCTCATATCACGCAACTCCACCGCTTTGTGAGCCCTTACACTTACCACAACGAAAGGACCCGACTAACGAGATTTAAGCTTTCCGGGGAAAAGCTTCAACCTTGAGTTGAACAAGAGAACTTCCTGGCCTGGTTCGAACTCATGCTGTTTTATGTGCTTGTCATGCTACCTTTTCGTCTTTTCTTTATATAACTTGGCATTTTCATATGCGTGCAGTCGAAACTCATCAAGCTTATTTAATTGCAGCAATCTCTTTTCACCAGCTAAGTACATCTCCATATTTAGCTTTTTAATCGCCCAATAAGGTTTGTGTTCCAGCTCAACAGGCAAATGGCATGCTTTCCAATAAACCAACCTATACGGATAAGTCCCAATGGGGGTCTTGTAGGTAGTTCGATATGCCCACAATGCGTCATCCAATTTCGCGGACCAATCTTTTCTATTCCCACTCACTGTTTTTTCCAAAATCTTCTTCACCTCTCTGTTTGACACTTCCACTTGACCACTCGTTTGGGGATGATAGGCAGTGAAAACCTTGTGCTTGACTCCATATTTCGCAAGACCATTATTCAGCAATTTGTTACAAAAGTGAGTACCACCATCACTTATCAACACTCTAGGAGTCCCAAAACGTGTGAAGATGTGCTTATTGACAAAACTTACCACCACCTTTGCGTCATTAGTAGGAAGAACAATGGACTCAACCCACTTAGACACATAGTCAACCGCCACTAGGATGTATTTGTGACCATTTAAGTATGGGAATGTTCCCATGAAATCAATCCCCCAGACATCAAAAAGCTCAACTGCTAGGATATTCTGCATGGGCATCTCGTGCTTCTTCGTGATAGTTCCCGTTCTTTGGCATCTGACACAACATTTTACAAAGGCATTTGCATCCTTAAACAGTTTTGGCAAATAGAACCCTGATTGTAGCACCTTTTGAGCAGTGTTGTCCCCACCGTGATGACCGCCATATGGTGAGGCATGGCAGTTATGTAATATTGCATTCATCTTTTCCTCAGGGACACATCTATGCACCAACTGATCTGCGCACTGCCTATACAACAATGGCTCATCCCACATGTAGAGCCTCACATCATGTAAAAATCTTCTTCTATTGTCAGCGTCAATTCCGGTGGTGTCACCCCACTTGCAAGAAAATCACATAATCAACATACCAAGGGGCCTCACCGGAGGTGATTGCCAACAGCTGCTCATCGGGGAATGTTTCTTTGATTGACTCCCTTTCAGCTACGTGGCTCTGATTTTCGAGTCGGGACAAGTGATCAGCTACTTGATTTTCTGTCCCTTTTCGATATCGGATCTCTAAGTCAAATTCTTGCAAGAGTAGGACCAAACGAATCAACCTTGGCTTGGCGTCTTTCTTCTCAAATAAGTACCTGATAGCTGAATGGTCTATGTAGATGATGACTTTTGTCCCCACCAGATAGGATCTGAACTTGTCAAACGCCCACACCACTGCAAGAAAGTCTTTCTCAATAACTGTGTAATTCATCTGGGCTAGATTCAGAGTCTTGCTCGCATAGTAGATGGAGTGGAAAATTTTGTTTCTTCTCTTCCCCAAAACCGCTCTGATTGCTATGTCGCTTGCAACGCACATGAGCTCAAATGGTTGCTCCCAGTCTGGAGCGACTATGATTGGTGCATTCACCAGCTTCCCTTTCAGTTCCTCAAACGCTTTCAGACATGCATCATCAAATTTGAAGGGGACATCTTTCTCTAAGAGCTTTCACAAAGGAGAAGATACTTTCAAAAAATCTTTAATGAAACGACGATAAAAATCTGCATGGCCCAAAAAACCTCGGATGCCTTTGACGGAGATCGGTGGGGGCAATTTTTCAATCGCCTCCACTTTTGCTCTGTCCACCTGCAAACCATTATTAGATACTTTATGCCCCAAGACTATACCCTCACGTACCATGAAGTGGCACTTTTTCCAGTTTAGGACCAGGCTTGTCTCCTCACATCTAGCAAGTACTTTATCAAGATTCATTAAGCAGTCATCAAAGGAGTGCCCAAACACAGAGAAGTCATCCATGAATACTTCCACACATTTTTCTACCATGTAAGTAAAAATAGCCTTCATACACCTTTGAAAAGTCGCAGGTGCAATATAGAGACCAAAGGGCATTCATTTGAACGCATACGTGCCATAGGTGTATTGGTAAAAAATATAGCCTCATACGTGTACAAATTTTGGATGACTCAGACAGCCAGGTGGACGAAATAAAAAAAATATCACGTGGACACTGGATAAAAAGGTATGGTCAATATAATGAATTAGCCGCGGAAAGATCATCAAAGAAGAAGAGACACGGTCACAACGAATCCAGACGCAATAATGGGCAGATTCGAAGATCAGCAATCAATGTCTTGTACGTTATGTAACTCCTAAAATAATAGTTACTATTCACCAATGTAAAGCCTCATTAATGTAATAATTAATCATTAAATAGGCCATCATGACAGAAATCCAAACGTTGTACTAGGAGAATATCCCTATAAAAGGGATAAAAATGTAACAAACAGGGACATCTGATTTCTCGGAGACTAAGCTACTTTATTCTTTGCATATTGCTCTCGAAATTATTGCTACTTTATTCTTTATTTTAGTAATTCGATTATTAGTAATCCAAGTTTATCCTAAATTAAGTTTTAGTCAAAGGATCTTATTCTTTGGTTAAACAAATTGGTTCCGTTACCGGGAAACGATAATCATCATTTTTTCTACCAAACGATATCCTTAAAATCATGTCGAATTTCAACAACAACAAGGTCAACAATAATGACGATAACAACCAGCAAAGGAATGAAACCCCAATTTCAACTCCTCCTCGAGGAACTCCACGAGCTTCGAGAGAACCATCTCCTGAAAGAGCTGACAATCGTAACAATAATGAACAAGGAATCAGATAAAATAAGGCAAATGATTGCTGAATACGTGGGGCAGGCTTTGGGATAATTTGCAAGAGGATTACCACAAGTACCTCCAGTACCACCAACACTACCTCTAGATAATACAATTTTAGTAGAAGATTTGCTAGCGGGGTTAACAAATTCAACCAGTGATGAAACTCTCAGTACACTTCCTAAAACACGACCATGTACGACTAGTAATTCAGAATTACAAAATTTATTATTAACCATGCAGAAGCAGATGAAAGAACAAAACGATCGCATCGAGCAAATCCCTAGTGTTCCACCTATTATCAAAGGAATCGATGTGGATATATATTCGCAACAACCTTGGAAGCCAAGTGCAGCCCCATTTCTTATACCCAAGAAGTTTAAAATGCCTGATGTGCCCAAATACGATGGAACAACTGACCCACATGATCACGTGACTGCTTTCCCCATTGGAGTAAAAGGCAATGATTTAATAAAAGAGGAAATAGAATCAGTCCTTGTCAAAATATTCGGAGAAACAGTCACGAAAGGAACCTTAACCTGGTATTTTATTCTCCTTGAAAACTCTATAAATTCTTTTGCTGAACTTGCAGATTCGTTTATAAAAGCACATTCTGGTGCGCAAAAAGTTGAAAAACGAATGGAAGATATATTCAAGATAAAGCAAGGAGACAAGGAATTACTCTGTGAGTTTGTAGACAGATTCCAAAGGGAAAGAATGCAACTACCAAGAGTTCCTGACAACTAGGCAGCCATGGCATTCACAAGTAACTTAAACGAGAAAAGTTCAGAAGCCACGAGACGACTCAAAGAGAGTCTAAGAGAATTCCCAGCCACGATATGGAATGATGTATACAACAGGTACAATACTCAACTAAGGATTGAAGAGGATATAATTACACGATCAAAAGATAAAGAATATCACAGAACAAGACGCCTAAAATCAGAGAAAAAGTCAGGTAAAAACAAGTATGATCCTTATTTAGGACCCTCGAGACGTGACCTACGTCCCAATTTCAAAATACAAAACCTTTGGGAAGATATATAAACTCATCCTCATCTAGATCCAGGAGAGATCGAGATGAACAATTCCGGGATATTACCCGAATTGGGCACCATAACTTTAATGTAAGAAGCACTGAGCTTGTCTCAATACTAAGAAATATGGGAGACAAAGTTAAATGGCCGAAAGAAATGCGTTCTAATCCTAACAGGAGGAACCTCGATCAATGGTGTGAATTCCACAATGATCACGGCCATAGAACAACAGATTGCAGATATTTACAAGGTGAAGTAGAACATCTATTAAAACAGGGCTATTTAACAAACTTGTTTAGTGATAAAGGTAAACATGCATATATGAAGAACAGGCAGAAGCCACAAAAACCACCCTCCCCAAAACGGACTGTTAATGTAATACATGGAGGAGAAGAAGTAAACGGGATAGTCTGTCAGCTAACATCAAAAGTCACGAGCACCCACAGAAAACGAGTTCAAGAAGAAATGAGGGAAGAACAAATATCTTTTGACGACGCAGACTTTGGTGGATTAATACTTCCACACAATGACGTGCTGGTAATATCCTTACTCATTCATGACACTAACGTTAAAAGGGTGTTGATTGATCCAGGCAGTTCAGTCAATATTATTTTGATGAAAGTCATAAAAGAAATGCTAGTAGAAAACACAATGATTCCAAAGGTTCGAGCCATATCTGGGTTCGACAATTCAACAATAATAACTAAAGGTGAGATCAAACTCAACACTTACGCTGAGGGAGTCATCAAAAATAAAAAATTCAAAGTCATTAACACATAAATGGCTTACAACGTCATCCTAGGAAGACCATGGATTCATTATATGAAAGCAGTCCCATCTACTTTACATCAAGTAATAAAATTCCTTTCCAAATGGGGAATAAGGCAGATCAGGGGTGATCGACAAACCTCGAGGAATATTAATTCAATAACTCTTAACAACAAAAGAGACGCGGAAGAAACAACAAATTGTCAAACAGAGGCTCATCAACAAATAGGTATGGAACAAACTTCTGATAAGCTACGTACCAAAGAAATAGATATTCTAATAGGTACGGAAGAGGATAATGACAAAACAAATCCTGTAATCATCAAGAATGAGCCAGAACATGCGGACATAGACTCCAGATCAGATTTCATTCATGAATCAGAAGAAGAAGAACATATCAAAACAACTGCTGAAGAACTCGAGGGTTCCCATTTCAGAACAAAAGCCCGAAAGAAAACTTTACATTGGCGTAAAATTGTTAGAAAGATTAACTCCAGAACAAAAAGGTACGTTTGTCAATTATTTAAAATCTAATGAGGATTGTTTTGCATGGTCCCATTCGGATATGATAGGTATCCCACCAGAAGTGATGACTCACAAATTAAACGAAGATCTATCGTTCGTACCTGTTAAACAAAAGAAACAAAAACAAGGATTTTTCAAAAATCAAGTGATCGATGAAGAAGGTCAAAAGCTTTTAAATATAGGCTCGATACGAGAGGTAAAGTGTCCTGACTGTCTAGCTAACACCGTAGTAGTACCCAAAAATAACGACAAATGGCGGGTATGTGTCGATTATACTGATTTAAATAAAGCATGTCCTAAAGATTCATTTCCCTTGCCACATATAGATCAAATGATCGATGCAACCGCGGGGTCATGAATTGTTAAGCTTTTTAGATGCATATTCTGGTTATAACCAAATCAAAATGGACCCCTTGGATGAAGAAAAGACTTCCTTCATTACTAACCGGGGGACCTATTGTTATAATGTTATGCCTTTTGGGTTAAAAAATGCAGGTGCCACTTATCAAAGATTAGTGACAAAAATGTTCCAAGAACATTTGGGCAAAACAATGGAGGTTTACATCGATGATATGCTTGTAAAGTCAATACAAGCGGTAGATCATCTACAATATCTCTCTATCACTTTTGATATTTTACGCAGGTACAATATGAAACTCAATCCAGAAAAATATGCCTTCAGAGTACAATCTGGTAAATTTTTTGGATTCCTTGTGTCTAACAAAGGAATAGAGGTAAATCCAGCACAAATAAAAGCTATAGAAAAAATACCTGAAATCTTGAGAAATAAAAAAGAAGTCCAAAGATTGACAGGAAGAATAGAAGCTCTAGGGAGATTTATTTCTAAGTCTTCCGAAAAAAGCTTTAAATTCTTTGGAGTTCTTAAAAAGCAAAATCAATTCGAATGGACTGAAGAATGTCAACAGACTTTAAAAGACTTGAAGGTTTACTTGTCAAAACCACCATTGATATCAAAGCTAAAAGAAGGAGAAAGATTATACATCTACCTGGCTATCTCAGAAATTGCCGTAAGTGCAGTACTGGTAAGAGAATAGAGAGGTAAACAATCTCCCATTTATTGTGTAAGAAAAACTTTACTAGATGCAGAGACTAGATATCCACATCTAGAAAAATTAGCTTTATCTTTAATAATGACATCAAGAAAATTGCGCCCTTATTTTCAATGTCATCAAATTACTGTCGTAACTTCATATCCTTTAAGGAATATTTTGCATAAACAAGAACTGCCAGGAAGATTAGCCAAATGGGCCATAGAATTAAGTGAACATGATATAACATATCAACCTAGAACTGCAATTAAATCACAAAAATTGGCCGACTTTGTAGCTGACTTTAGAAATAATATTACTCTTGAAGTAGAAAAGGAATTGCAACTTTTCAATGGTATAAACCCAGGTCAGTGGACCCTATTTACAGATGGCTCATCTAATATAAAAGGAGCAGGATTAGGTATTGTACAAATATCACCCACGGGTGAAAAGATACGACAAGCAATCAAATGCTATCCAATAACTAACAATGAAGCAGAGTACGGGGCTGTTATTGCAGGTTTATAATTGGCACGAGAGTTGTCAATTGAACAAATCAAAATCAACAGCGATTCACAACTGGTGGTAAATCAAATACAGGGGACTTACATCGCTCGAGAAACTCGAATGCAACAGTACTTAGAAAAGGCACGAGAACTTGTGAGATAGTTCAAAATGTGGGAAATAATACAAATACCTAGAGAGGAGAATGTTGATGCAGATGCATTGCCCAACCTCGCAGCAGTTACAGACGTAACCAATAAAGACAACACTTTCGTCGTACACCTCTTCCATTCGACAGTCGATCACAACAAGAATGAGTTATCTTTCAATAATCTAACTTGGGATAGGAGAAACAAAATTCTTAACTTTTTGCATAACGGTATCGTTCCTAAAGATAAAAAAGCAGCTCAAGCGCTCCGCCGCAGAGCAGCAATATACTGTTTAGTTCACAGCACCTTGTATCGCAAAATGTTTGGAGGACCCCTAGCTAAGTGCCTCGGACCTAACCAGATGGAGTTTGTGATAAAAGAAGTCCATGAGGGCCATTGTAGAAATCACGCAGGTGCAAGATCTTTGATAAAAACTTTAATCAGAGCAGGATATTACTGGCCAAAGATGGAAGAAGACGCGGAAAATTTAATATCCAAATGTGACAAATGTTAGTGGTTCGCTAATAAAATGCACCAACCAACAGAATTGTTACATTCTATTATATCACCATGGCCCTTCATGAAATGGGGAATTGATATAGTAGGACCTCTTCCCCCAGCTAAAGGTCAGGTATTGTTCCTACTTGTACTTACTGATTACTTCACAAAATGGGTAGAAGCAGAAGCATTCAAATAGGTGCAGGAAAAGGAGGTTAAGAGTTTCTTATGGAGAAATATAATATGCCGGTTTGGAATTCAAAAGGAGATCGTGTGTGACAATGGCCCACAATTTATAGGCTCTCAAATCACAGTATTCTTCGACAGTTGGAAAATCAAACGGATCACATCAACACCATATCATCCCGTAGCTAATGGACAAGCAGAATCCACGAACAAAATCATCATTAGCAATATAAAGAAACTGTTAGACAGAGCCAAAGGCAATTGGCCTGGCGAATTACCAACGAGGTTATGGGCATATAGGACTACATAAAAAATAGTTACGGGAGAAATTCCTTTCGCACTCGTTTATGGATCTGAGGCCTTAATATCCGTGGAAATTGGCGAACCAAGTCTTAGAGTAACAACAACTACAGAACAAACGAATGATGTTGAACTCCAGACAAATCTAGACCTGCTCGAGTCGCGAAGAGATGCAGCATTAATACGGATGGCAACTCAAAAGCAAATCATAGAACGGTACTACAACTGTAAAGCTCATCTCAGGTCTTTCAAAATTGGGGACTCTGTACTTAAAAAGGTCTTCCAGTCAACAAAGGAAGTAGGAGCTGGTAAACTAAACCCAAATTGGGAAGGTCCTTATAAGGTCCGAGGCATAGCAGGCAAAGGCGCTTACGAGTTGGAAGCCATGGACGACAGGATTCTACCAACAAGTTGGAACGCCATTCACCTAAAGAAGTACTATTTCTGAGGAAAAGAAGTACCCTCGGTCAGGTACCCCATGTTAGATTTTATTTCTGAATATTTAAAATTTTACTAACTTTTTTAGATGATAGGAAAAAAGCTAACCCATCACCAGATGATGACTTTAGACCTCCAAAGACGTGAGGAGATAACATAATTCCCGTTCTAGGGTTACACTTTGTGATGGATATTTTAAAGGGTTAAGCAGTCATCATCTAAAAAGGTATATACCTTTGAGTTCAGAATGTTTTCCTTTTTTAGGGAAATGACCACAAGGAAGGAATAATCAAGTGCTCGAGGTCTCATTCTTCAAACACTTAAACACTTGGGGGACTATATAATATGGAAGGCCAAGAGGAAGCAAAGACTACCAGAAGTCAAAATACTCGAGCCTAAAAAACCATTCAACCAACAAGTCAAGTGACACGAGCAAAAGAACTGAAGACTCCGGCACAAGAATTGCGAAAACCTACTTTGAAAACCCTCGAACCATGTTCAGGTTAGAAGGCAAAATATTAGCTACCAAGAAGAAATGTACATTTCTTATACAAAAAACTGTTACATCTAAAAACAGTTAGGGATAGAAGATCATCATCATTGTACTTAGCCAAAACTGTTGTAACCAAAACAGTTACGTAATCTTTGTACTCAAATAGAAAACTGTTATTCAAATAAAACAGTTACGGATGAAAGATCAAAACCCTTGTATATATTCTCAAAACTGTTATCAAATAAAACAGTTACGGATTACAATACATTTCTCTCGAACTTACAACTGTTGCAAATAAAACAGTCATGGGAAAAAAACCCAATATTTACGAAAGCTGTTACTAATGAAAAACAATTACTTCCTTGTATTAACTCAAAAAATTTGTTATCTACTAAAAACAGTTACGAAATACAAGTAATTATTAAATCTGTTAAAACAAAACAGTTACAACATGAGTTTTAGATGATAAACGTAACTCATGTAAAATGTTGTGAAAGTTCAAAAAAAAACCTCTCACAAAAACATTCTTAAAACATGTGAAAAATTCCGATTACTCTATTGCATTTTCAATGAAGTTGAGACGTCTTCTTCATTAAAACATTAATTAAAAGGGCCCTAATTCATAAACAAAGCCTTTTATAAACAAAGGCTAAAGCTTATACTACACCCATTATAAAATGGTTCAAAGTAAAGCACGCATCTTTATGCAAAGAAAGCTAAGAGGTATGAACAGAGACCTCACGAAAGCAAAAGCGATAGACTTGAGTAAAGAGTAAGGCTCAAAATTCACAAAAGTCTCAAAAAAGCGTTGTATTAATATAAAGCGGCTAAGTAAAAAACTAAGTACTAAACTAAGTACTTAGCCGCATAAATATGTACATTTTTTAGATGCCCCTAAGTTGTCAGTTGGGGACTTTAGAAATTTCAAACTTACTCCTGATGGAGCATGGAGTAATTACACCAATCCAATAAATAAAAAAAAGGGGTGACTAAAAAGTCTTCATTCTTGAGGAGAAGGAGGAGAGACAACTTCTTCTTCTGGAGGGTTGTCCGCTGCTTCATCAACTGGAGAGAGATCAAGACCTTGCTGAGTCTTATCTATAGCTTCTTTAGACTTTGCAATCTCAGCATCAAGGACGAAGCCTACTTGACTCATCTCCATCAGAGTGTCGTGGCGAGCATTCATATATGACCAACTCACTTTAACAGTTTTTGACTCTTCAAGCTCATTATAGTCTCTCGACCATACCTGAAGTTCAGTATTCAAGTTGTCATTTTCAGCTTCAGCAGCTTCAAGGGCGACCTTCAAGGGTGCGACTGACTCCTCCAGCGTCTGGACCTTCGCCAAGGCTCCGCGGAGATCTTCTTGGGCTTGGGAGAGATTACGTACGAGTTCTCCAGAATACTCTTCTTTTCGCCCCAACAAGTCCTTCAAGTACCGGATCTCTTCCGTGGCTTTTCACAGCTGCTCAGCAAATTAAGATTCAAGAGCATCCTTGTCTTTATTGACTTGGCTGAAAGAAGCCTTCTCCACTGCTAGCTCTCCTTTGACGGTCTTCAGCTGCTCCTTTAAGGTATCCCTCTCATCTTCCAGAGCTTCCATCTCTATTTGAAGGCTTTCATATTGTGCTTTAATATCATCAAGCCCACGCAACACTTGCAACTCTTTTTCATAATTGGAGATTCTCTACATAAGTTCCAAACCAATAAGGTGCGTCTGCAAAAATAGTAAAACAATCAAAAGTGTTAAACTGTTAATTAAAAAAAAAAAATATATGTGCAAAAGGTCTTAAAAAAGTACATACCTTTAAGGAATTATGCACCACCTCATTAGCCCAAGTAAGAGATGCATGGCTGTCAAGTTTGGCTCTTTCTTCGGAGCCAATTAAAGGCTTGAGCCACATTTCCGGCTCACCGGTACTAATCTTCTTGAAGAGGCTTCCACCAGCTGGAACCTCAATCATGACCCTTCTCATCTCTCTGCTGGAAGACCCTTCTTCTATAATAGAAGGCACGGAAGAAGGGACAGAAGGAGCAGCAGAAGAGACAGAAGGGCCGGGAGCCAAAAGAGCCACGGGCGCTTCAATAGAGACGGACAAAAGGGAAATTGAAGAGCTAATAGGAACTGAAGGAGGAACAACAACAGTAACCTGGGGAGCAGAAATAGCAGCAAAGCGCGGGTAAATAGTATCTAAGGGAATATCATCAGGGTCCATGTCAAACCCTTCGTGAAACAGACGCTCTGCAGGGTCTCAAGCTGGGGACTGGGACTGAGATTGATCACGAGAAGAAGAAGGAACGGTGGCCAATACGGAAGAAAGAGGTGCGGGAGTAGACTCGTCGTCCGAAACTACCCGCCTTCTTCTCACCCGGTGCATTAAAGCACCCTCTTCTCCACCTACATCTTCCCCTCCAGAGCTGGGATCTTGGACTTTCCTTTTTGAAGCACTGGTCAGAATATCTTGGGCATGAGATAATGACATCCTCGGAAGTGATGAAGATGTCCCACGGGTAGAAAACCCTATCAGAAAAGAGAAAAAGTTAATAAAAAAAACTCAAGCAAGAAAAGGAGTGAGAAAAACTCTACTTACCATGGGTCTTGACAATCCACTTGTACTTTGCCGAAAAGTACTTCCAGGATATTTCCTCGGCAGGAGCAGCAGTCAACATTCTTTCTACCCAACTACGAATATCGGAGACATTCTCGACAACATTCATAGTTGCTGTAAATAAGAAGAAAACATATACGGTGTTAGAAACACAAAATAATTTTATGTAAATAAAACATGTGCGAATCAAATTACTTACGTGCACGATTCCACTTCTCAGGGAAGGGAAGTATCTTTCACCCACTAAAACAGCAGTGGGAACAACCACGTACCTAAGTTACCAACCTCTATCTTTGTCATCGCCAGGGGTTACTAAAACCCTCTTCCTCCGGGAAACCATAGTAAAAACCCCTTGACGAAATAAAGCAGGAGAATATAAATGCATCAGATGATGAAAGGTAAAAGGGACAGAAACCATTGAAGCTAGAACTCTCAGACAGGAAACAACACGCCATACTAAAGGACAAACTTGTCCTAGGCAAATGTTTAAAAAACGACAAAATTCTATGATAACAGGGTCAACAGGAGGCTGAAATCGTAATGTGAAAGGGTAAGTATAGACGTAAGAAAAACCCGTCTTGTAAGACATAATTCTTTGAGTACCACTTGGCACAAGAATGAGAACATTAGACTCCCAAGAGCATTCCCTACGAATGACAGGAAGATGACCTACAGTAATGATGGTAGCATATTTCTCGACACTATCTAAAGAAGAAGCCTGTTCGGCGATAGGAGAATTTACATCTGGGAAGACTATCTTAGCAGGAATGATTTCATCAACTCTGGGTTCATGAAAATCATCCTTGTTCATAGAAATAGAATGGGAAGATCTACCCCTCGGAGAAAACAACAACCTAGCGGAGGAAGGGGAAATTAAAGGAGAGGAAGAACCTTTAGTAGAGGTACGTCCCAGGCTCCTTAGTCGGCCACCACTCCGACTCCTAGACGGAGCAGAAGAAAAAGCCAAAGCTTCAACGTCAATAACCTTTTCAGGTTGACCTGAGGAAGACATATTTATAAAAGCAAAGAAGAAATTCTTTCACAAAGAAAAGGGTAAGTTATGGAAGTTTTTCGTACAAAGGAAGAAAAGAAGACGACTATTTATACCTAATGGCAACCGTCAAAACTTGGAAAGGTAATGATGAAAAGTCATAATTAAAGATGTCACTTCGGGACTGATGCAGCAGCAAAAAGCCCTAAATGGCGCCGGGTCGTTTTAGAACCAATCAGAAACGAACACGTGGTATAAGCATTAAATGGAAGTGATGTACGACGCATGCACCCATAAAAGAATACAAGGTTTCGAGGTAAAGCGGCGGCAAAATATTCCCGCCATAAATGTGTATCCACTTACCAAATATTATACGCTCAATACATGGCAAGTGGGGGGACTATCTGTATTGGTAAAAAATATAGCCTTATACGTGTACAAATTTTGGATGACTCAGCCAGCCAGGTGGACCAAATAAAAAATCACACGTGGACACTGGATAAAAAGGTACGGTAAATACAATGAATTAGCCACGGAAAGATCATCAAAGAAGAAGAGACACAGTCACAACGAATCGGGACACAATAATGGGCAGATTCGAATATCAGCAATCAATGTCTTGTACGTTATGTAACTCCTAAAATAACAGTTACTATTCACCATTGTAACGCCTCATTAATGTAATAATTAATCATTAAATAGTCCATCATGACAGAAATCCAAACGTTGTACTAGGAGAATATCCCTATAAAAGGGATAAAAATGTAACAAACAGGGACATCTGATTTCTCGGAGACTAAGCTACTTTATTCTTTGCATATTGCTCTCGAAATTATTGCTACTTTATTCTTTATTTTAGTAATTCGATTATCAGTAATCCAAGTTTATCCTAACTTAAGTTTTTGTCAAAGGATCTTATTCTTTGGTTAAACAATAGGGACACGTAAATGTGGTTTTTTCTTGGTCCTCAGGGGCTACAGAAATTTGATTATACCCCGAATAACCGTCCAGGAAACAGTATTATTCCTGGCCAGCTAACCTGTCAAGCATTTGGTCAATAAATGGGAGGGGGAAGTGGTCTTTCCGGGTGGCATTGTTCAATTTTCTATAGTCAATGCAGGTTCTCCACCCGGTGACAGTTCTTGTAGGAATTAAGTGATTATTTTCATTGACCACCACAATCATCCCCCCTTTCTTAGGTACACATTGAACGGGGCTTACCCACTTGCTATCAGAGATAGGAAATACAATAACTGCATCAAGCCACTTAATCACCTCTTTTCTTACCACATTTTTCATTATTGGATTCAATCGACGTTGTTGCTCTACACTTGGTTTGTGCCCTTCCTCCATGAGGATTTTATGCATGCAGAAAGCTGGACTAATGCCTTTTATGTTAGACATTGTCCACCCAATTTCTCTCTTATGCTCTCTTAGCACTCTCAATAGCTTCTCTTCCTGCAATTCAGACAAGTCAGAGGAAACAATAACAGGTAAAGTGTTAGAGTTACCAAATAAGCATATTGAAGGTGAGGGGGTAGGGGTTTAAGCTCCAATTTTGGAGCTTCTTTGATTGAGGGCTTTAGGGATGGCCCACTCGGCCTATTGAAGGGCTCAAATGGGATTCTCCCCTGTATGTATGCACAAGATGCATAAAGGATATGCATTATCTCCTCAACCTCCTCATCAATAATCATGCTATCAAACAACATAAGTGCTTTCTCTAGAGAATCTTCGAGATGTACACTCGTGTCCTGGATTTTCTCATCAACCTCAATAACAAATATCATGGAGAGCTCCTCATAGTGGGG
>ML263237.1:16830-43109 GCA_005239495.1 Nicotiana undulata | reverse complement strand
CCAGTAGGATTTTCCCAAACTCTTCACTATGTCAATGAGCCAAACAACATTTACAAAATAAACGGTTTTGTAAACCTAAGGATTAACTCTAATCCGTTTGTGGCAAACTAGCCTCTAGCTAATTGCGACAAACTTCAAGTTAACTCTAACTTGAATATTGTGTACCTATTACAATTGCTTCTAGATAAAGCTGAAAGATACAATATATGATCACCTACTACAAACAACTAGACTCAAAAGACAACCGATGGAACTGGTTCTTCGAGCTGGTTCAAGTAGCTTTTGAGTCGCACAAGGATTCTTCACACGAACTGCTTGCAAAATTCCTTTGGTAATTTTGCTTTCAATTCTTGTTTCACTTTAGTGTTTGTGCATAAAAAATTTCAGTAGGAATACTTCAATAATTTAGAGAATCAGTAGTTGAGATGTTGTTGTTCAGTTCAGATGCAACTCTTCCTTGGTGGAAGAGTTTGTGTTTATCTCAACTTCCTTGATCTTGATTCTGTCCTACATGAATTCAAATTCCACCTCCTTATCAATTTGAAACCTTTTCGCTTAGGAGATAACCTCTTAGTTTAGAGATTATGTTTATCTCCTGCGCATGGACTCTTCTCGTGCCAACTAGTCTGTTTGACTATGTTTTCCCTGATGGACCTGGTTCAACCGTGTTGTCATTTTGTCATTCGTCAAAACCATGCAGTGACTTTATTCAATAGTGCTTCTTGTGGTTCTTCCTCTTGGAAGTGGAATTTCACAACTAGCAGAAGGTGTGGCTTTATTTTACTTACTTGCTCTTGCTATTCAAGAAGTTTGAGCCTTGGGGGTTCTTTTCTTCTTTGGCTTGTAACTATCTCCCAACCTTTTTTGAATATCCGCTAGGGTTTCCTCAGTAGATGAACCAGGTTCATCTGTAGGCTTTCCCAGATTTACCAACCCCTCATCCGCTACTCCGGATTCACTCCCACTTGACTTTTTGGCACCTTCTCCTACCATTTCTAGTTCAGTTCCACAAATAGCCAATGGAGTATATTCTTGCCCAGTTCCCCTCTCTTCACTCCTACCTCCCTCTCTCTCTTTTTCTTTCTCAACTTTATTTTTACCACCTCTTTTTCTTGTTTCCGGCAACTCCACATCTATCACAAGCCCAATCAAGACAAACCTAGTTTCTAAGTTCTCACCAACCTCAGACTCAGCCTCAGACATAGTTTTTGGTACAGATAATACCTATTCAGAATCAGAGGATTATGCTGCTTCCCCCTCAGTCGCTGACTTGAAGGAGTCATTGGAGTTTTCTGATTCTTGAGCATGGCTGTCTTGAAGTTTGGCATTCAATTTTCTTGCTAGAGAACCTGTAGCCATTGTTTTTCTAGCAAGCATCTTAACCCTCTGTTTTCTGGGTTTTGGGTTAGGACTAGGTTGAGGAATGGTGAGACTGGGTTGAGACGGGGTAGGATTTAGTTGAGGAGTGGGGGGACTTGATTGAGATGGGGTAGGACTTGATTATGAGGGGGTAGTGATGTTTTGAGGTGTGGAGGAAGATGTCGAAGATGGGGTAGTGGGTGGATGAGTTCCAAGATAGTTCCAGGGACAAGACATTTTTTATTTTGGTTGAACATGGAAGAGCAAAATATGGATCAAAATTGAGAGCAGAGAAAGATGAAAGGGTTTCGAAAGTTGTAGAGTTTATGAAGACTTATAGAAGTGACGATGAGGGATTTAAAGGGGCTAGGTAATTAATACATTACGGCAGCTTTTTGGGTCAAATAAAAGTCTAATCACTTCTACAAATAGTCAATTAGAAATGACGGTTACAACTTCCCTAGGTTCTAGGAGTTTTAATTTGATGGGATTCTTATTGTAGACGGAACTGGTTCAAAAAGGGATAATTGATAGATTTTTAGAAGATCTTGAGTTTGGATAGAGTTCTACTCATGATTAACTATTAATATTTCAAAGTGTGTATAGTGGAGAACACATACCTCGCATTTAAGATGAACCAGCACCGAAGAACCAAGTTCATCATTTAAGAATCCTCTTGATCAAGCCGCAATTTTCAACAATAGAAAAATAGCATTAATAACCAGTGAGTCATATCAAAACATGGAAAGAGTATGTTATTTACATCATGAGATTGTGTAACAATTAATCTAATTATTTACACAAGTTTCGTATTTTCTAACAAAAAAATTATAATTTTTTTTCATATACATTCTGAACTAGTTCAATTAGGTGATCTTAATCATCCCTAACTCTAACCTGTTCCTTTCAAAATGCTCTCTACTTAGTGCTTTTGTAAAGATGTTAGCAATCTGTTTATCAGTATGTCAAAATTCAATAGAGATCAATCCCTTCTCATAATTGTCCCTTAAAAAATAATGTCTAACATCTATGTGCTTTGTTCTTTTACGATGAACGGGGTTCTTTGTCATAATGATAGCAGTAGTGTTATCACAAAAGATAGGTATACACCCAACATCGATTCCAAAATCCATCAATTGTTGTTTAATCCATAATAGTTGAGCACAACATGAGACTGCATCCACATACTCAGCCTCATCAGTAGATAGAGCCACAAAATTCTGCTTTTTAGTTGACCAAGACACGAGACATGAGCCCAGAAAATAAGTCATACCTGAGGTGCTCTTTCTATCCACTAGAAAACCTGCATAGTCAACATCAGCATATCCCACAAGATTAAAGTTACTACCTTTTGGATACCAAAGACATAGATTAGTTGTGCCTTTTAGGTATCTCAAGATTCTCTTTACAGCAGTTAAGTGGGATTCCTTTGGATTAGCCTGAAATCTTGCACAAATTACTACACTGAAAACAATGCCAGCTCTACTAGCAGTGAGATACAACAACGAACCAATCATTCCCTTATACAACTTTTGATCAAAAGATGAACCAGGTTCATCTACATCTAGTATTGTGGCTGTTGCAATAGGAGTGTCAATTTCTTTGGAATCTTCCATTTAAAACCTTTTAAGCAACTCTTTTACATACTTTTGCTCATGGATCATAGTTTCATTTGATTTTTGTTTAATTTGTAAGCCGAAAAAGAAATAAAGCTCACCCATCAGGCTCAATTCAAATTCACTCCCCATTAGTTTAGCAAATTCTTTACTTAGCTTATCTGTAGTTGCTATAAGGATTATGTCATCTACATATATCTGAACTACCAATACATCTTTACCTTTTTCTTTAAAGAATAAAATACTGTCAATTTTACCTCTCATGTAGTCATGCTAAAGCAAGAACTTTGATAACCTTTCATACCATGCTCTGGGAGCTTGCTTGAGTCCATAAAGTTCTTTTTCAAGTTTGACACATGATCATGATTCTCCTTGTTCTCAAACTCCGGGGGTTGCTTGACAAATACTTCTTCCTTTAGATAGCCATTTAGGAAGATACTCTTGACATCCATCTGGTGAAGGGTGAATTCCATGTAAGCAGCAAAGGCTATGAGGAGTCTTATTGCCTCCAGCATTGCTACCAGAGCAAACGTTTTATCATAGTCTATGCCTTCCTTCTGACTATATCCTTGAACCACCAATCTTTCCTTGTTCCTTGTAACTGTTCCATCTTCATCAAGTTTGTTTCTGAAGACCCACTTTGTCCCAATTATTGATCTATCCAAGGGTCTTGGTACCAGATGCCAAACTTGACATCTTTCAAATTGGTTGAGTTCATCTTGCATTGCATTTACCCATTCTACATCTTGCAAAGCCTCAGAAACATTTGTAGGTTCAATAAGAGATAGGAAAGCATCAAAAGCACAAATATTCTTCAAAGAAGATTTGGTTTTGACTCCAGAGGTTGGATGAGTGATAATGTTATCAATAGGGTGAGAACTTTTATATCTGTATGGTTTCACAACGGTTACTCCTTGAAGTTCTTTCAATGCCTTGTTGATGTGGAACAAGACCAGACACATGTTCCAATGAGGTTTGGGACTAAGTTTGTTCAGTTGCCCCTGTCATATTACCCGGGATGGATGAACTTGTTCCTTCCTCCAATGTTTCTCCAGTTTGGACTGAGTTTCTGACTAGCCCAATTTCTTCATCATCTTGTTCCTGTCTCTCATTAGGAATTTGAGTTTCATCAAAAACTACATGTACACTTTCTTCAACACACATAGTTCTTTTGTTATAGACTTTATAAGTCTTACTATGTGAAGAATATCCCAAGAATACTCCCTCATCACTTCTGGGATCAAACTTACCTAGGGAGTCTTTACCATTGTGGTGCACAAATCACTTACAACCAAAAGCCCTAAGGTGGGATATATTTGGCTTTCTCTCTTTAAGTAACTCATAGGGAGTCTTCTCTACAACTGGTCTAGTCATGCACCTATTTATGATATAGCATGTAGTATTAATAGCTTCTGCCCAGAAGCTATAGGGTAGTTTACTAGAAAGAAGCATAGTCCTAGCCATATCCCATTGAGGGCAGTTATTTATGTGATGATCAGTATTCCCACATTTGTAGCAGCCCTCATTGGTCATCTTTTCAGGTACCCTTGATTTGCTATAATTTCTACCTATTGAGGAACCCTTTCCTCTCAACAGATATTTCTTGAAATCCTTGGTGATCATAGCCATTTAATCTTCCTCCAAATCAGCTCCTTCAGTAATTATGAGTGCCAAACTTCTTTCTTTCTTGGGAGCATCCATCTTCACGGTCTGCCTTCTAAGTTCATAATCAGTGAGATTTCCAATCAGTTCATCCAGTTTGAGAGTTGCAATGTTCTTTGACTCCTGAATTGCAATAATCTTGCTTTCCCAAGAAATTGGTAGAACCCTTGTCAAAATCATCTCAACTTTATCTTCCTTAAGAAGAGTCCTTCCAAGAGAGTACACTGACCAATGAACTTAAGTCTCTTAGAAGGACTCTCCTTGAGGAAGATAAAGTTGAGAAGATTCTGACAAGGGTTCTGCCAGTTTCTTGGGAAAGCAAGATCACTGCAATTCAAGAATTCAAGAACATTGCAAGTCTCAAACTGCATAAAATAATTGGAAATCTCATTTCTTATGAACTTAGAAGGAAGACCATGAAGATGGATGCTCTCAAGAAAGAAAGAAGTCTGGCACTCAGAATTACTGAAGGAGCTGATTTGGAGGAAGATGAAATGGCTATGATCGCCAAGGATTTCAAGAAATATTTGATGAGGGGAAAGGGCTCCTCAAGAGGTGGAAATTATAGAAAGGCAAGGGTACCTAAGAAGATGACCAATGAGGGGTGCTACAAATGTAGGAAGATTGATCATCACATCAAGAACTTCCCTCAATGGGAAGTTGAATGGAAGAAGGAAAGATCTGAACGAAGGAACCGGAAGAAGGAACAAGTTCATCACAAGAAGAAGAACGGATCAACAAAGTTGCTGCTTGGAGAGAAAGTTCAAGTGAGGAGTCAGAATATGAAGATGGAGATGAACAAGCACTTATGGAAATTGGTGAATCAGATAAGGAATCTCATGAGGAATCTGAGGTGAGTATATTTTATGCTAAAGACAAGATTAAATTCCTGTCCAAAGAAAAGCTCTCTGAATTATTACTATATTTTATTGATGAATCCGAGGTAATTAATAAGGAAAAGGAACAGTTGTCTAAGGAGTGTGTGATTTTAAAGCAAAGTGTAAAAACCTGGAAATCAGAGTCAGTAAAAGTGTGAGTGAAAATACTGCTCTGAAGAACCAGGTTCACTTGAAACAATTGTCCTAGGGTTAAAATCTGAAAATCTAAAACTGAAACTAGGAACTAGTAAGAAGACAGCTGACACCTCTCAACTCACCTTAGAATAAAATGTAGGAAAATTAAAAGATGGGTTGTATAGGAAGGATGAACAGATAAGAGTGTTGAAGGAGGAAATTGGTAATCTCAAGCGTGAACTAGCCAGAACCAGTTAAATGGAACAGATCCTCCGATGCTTTGACATGGATACAGGAACATCATAGTCGCAATAGGAGAGGACTTGGATTTGGGAATCATCAGCCTAAATGGGATCTTAAAAGCAAGTACCTCACCCTTCCTGAGAACAAAACTGTACCCATTGTGGTAGACTGATCACTACAAAAGTGAACGTAATGCAAAAGAACAAGCCAGTCATAAGAACAAAAGTTTTGTTCGAGGGAAAAATTGGTTACCGAATTGGGCTTAAAATAATTTAATTCATCCTTTTGCTTATTGAAAGGGACCCAAACTAGTTTGGTTTCCTAAAACTAACCCCTGATTTTGTTTTGTAGGTTCAAGTAAAAGGTAGTAGCCAAATATGGTACATGGATAGTGGCTGCTCAAAACATATGACTGGCAACAAAGACCAGCTGCTTTCACTTGAGGACCTCAAAGGAGGAAATGTCTCCTTTGAAAATGGAAATAAAGGTGAAATCAATGGGTTTGGTAAGGTAGGTAAGGATGACACTCGTTCCATTGAGAATGTCTACTTGATACATTACTTGAAATATACCATGATCAGTGTGTCACAAGTATGTGATAGACGTAACTTGGTAGCATTCACCTCTACAAAATATTTTGTAATAAATCTTATCACTGACAATATTGTTTTGCAGGGAAAAAGAGTGAACAATATATACATCATATATCTGTCCACACTCTCAGAAAATGAATTAACATGCTTAAGTGTACTGGATAATGATCCCCTCCTTTGGCATAAGAGACTTAAACATGCAAGTCTAACTCAACTCAAAAAATTAGTCGCCAAGGACTTAGTGATAGGAATCCCTAACATTATGTTCAAAGAAGTCAAAGTTTGTGAGGCTTGTGCAAGGGGAAGCAGGTACGATCCTCTTTTAAAAGCAAGAAAGTGGTAAGTACCACCAGAACGATGGAACTGGTCCATATGGATCTTTGTGGTCCTATGAAAACATTAAGCAGAGGTGGTAACAGATATGTGATGGTTCTTGTTGATGACTATTATAGATGTACTTGGACATTGTTTCTAACATCTAAAGATGAGGCATTTTACATGTTTACTTCTTTTGTTAGAAAAACTCAAAAACAATTAGGAAATCAACTTGCATCAATTAGGTCTGATCATGACACTGAATTTGTAAATGTTAAATTTTCTTAATTTTGTGATGAGCATGGCATAGATCATAATGTTTCTTCTCCCATAACTGCACAACATAATGGAGTAGTTGAAAGAAAGAATACGACACTTGAAGATATGGCTAGGACTATGCTTCTTTCTAGTAAACTACCCCATAGCTTCTGGGCAGATGCTATTAATACTATATCATAAATAGGTGCATGACTAGACCACTTGTAGATAAGACTCCTTATGAGTTACTTAAAGGGAGAAAGCCAAATATATCCCACATTAGGGATTTTGGATGCAAGTGCTTTGTGCACAACAATGCTAAATACTCCCTAAGTAAGTTTGATCCCAGAAGTGATGATGGAGTATTGTTGGGATATTCTTCACATAGTAAGTCTTATAAAGTTTATAACAAAAGAACTATGTGTGTAGAAGAAAGTGTACATGTGGTTTTTGATGAAACTAACATTTTTCTGAGAGACAGGAACGAGATGATGAAGCAATTGGGCTGGTCAGAAACTCAGTCCAAACTGGAGCAACACTGGAGGAAAGAACAAGTTCATCCATCCCGGGTAATATGATAGGGGGAACTAAACAAAATAATTCCCAAACCTCATTGGAACATGTGCCTGATCTTGTTCCACATCAACAAGGCATTGAAGGAACTTCAAGGAGTAACCATTTGGTTGTGAAACCATACATATATAGAAGTTCTCACCCTATTGAGAACATTATCATCGATCCAACCTCTGGAATCAAAACTAAATCTTCTTTGAAGAATATTTATGCTTTTGATGCTTTCCTATCTCTTATTGAACCTAAAAATGTTTTTGAGGCTTTGTAGGATGCAGATTGGGTAAATGCAATGCAAGATGAACTCAACCAATTTCAAAAAAGTCAAGTTTGGAATCTGGTACCAAGACCCTTGGATAGATAAGTAATTGGGACAAAGTGGGTCTTCAGAAAAAAAATTGATGAAGATGGAAAAGTTACAAGGAACAAGGCAAGATTGGTGGTTCAAGGATATAGTCAGGAAGAAGGCGTAGGCTATGATGAAACTTTTGCTCCGGTGGCAAGGCTGGAGGCAATAAGACTCCTCATAGCCTTTTCTGCTTACATGGAATTCACCCTTCACCAGATGGATGTCAAGAGTGCCTTCCTAAATGGATATCTAAAGAAAGAAGTGTTTGTCAAGCAACCCCCGGGGTTTGAAAACAAAGAGAATCCTGATCATGTGTACAAACTTGACAAAGCACTGTATGGATTCAAGAAAGATCCTAGAGAATGGTATGAAAGGTTATAAAAGTTCTTGCTTGAGCATGACTACAAGAGAGGTAAAATTGACAGTACTTTATTCTTGAAGAAAAAATGTAAAGATCTCTTGGTAGTTCAGATATATGTTGATGACATAATCTTTGGAGCAACCACATATAAACTACGTAAAGAATTTGCTAAAATAATGGGGAGTGAATTTGAAATGAGCATGATGAGTGAGCTTAATTTCTTCTTAGGCTTACAAATTAAACAAAATTCAAATGGAATTATGATCCATCAGCAAATTATGTAAAAGAGTTGCTTAAAAGGTTTAAAATGGAAGATTCCAAAGAAATTGACACTCCTATTGCAACAACCACAAAACTAGATATAGATTAACCTGGTTCATCTGTTGATCAAAAGTTGTACAGGGGAATGATTGGTTCGTTGTTGTATCTCACTACTAGTAGACCTTACATTGTTTTCAGTGTAGAACTTTGTGCAAGATTTCAGGCTAATCCAAAGGAATCCCACTTAACTGATGTATGAGAAGGTATTGATCTCTATTGAATTTTGTCATACTGATAAACATATTGCTGACTTCTTTACAATAGCACTAAGTAGAGAGCTTTTTGAAAGGAACATGTCAGAGTTAAGGATGATGAAGATCACCTAATTTAACTAGTTCAGAATGTACATGAAAAAGAAATGAAAAAATATAATTATTTTGGCTACAAAATCTTAAACTTGTGTAAATAATCAGATTAATTGTTACTCAGTCTCATGCTGTAAATAGAATACTCTTTTGCCTTGTTTTGATATGACTCACTGGTTACTAATGCCATTTTTTCTATATAAAATTGAGGCTTGATCAAGAGAATTCTTAAAGGATAAACCGGGTTCATCGGTGCTGGTTAATCTGGAAGGCGAGGTATGTGTTCTCAACTATACACACTTTGAAATATTAATAGTTAATCATGAGAAGAACTCTACCCAAACTCAAGATCTTTCCAAAATCTATCCATTATCCTTTTTTGAACCAGTTACGTCTACACTATATGAATCCCATCAAATTAAAACGCCTAGAACCTAGGGAAGCTGTAATCGTCATTTCTAACATGCTAATTGCAGAAGTAATTAGACTTCTATTTGACCTAAAAAGTTGTCGTTATGTATTAATTACCTATCCCCTTTAAATACCTCGCCATCACTTCTGTAAGCCTTCATCAACTCTACAACCGTCGAAACCCTTTCATCTTTCTCTGCTCTTTTTGATCCATATTTTCCCCTTCCATCTTCAACCAAAATAAAAATTGTCTAATCCCTGGAACTATCCTGGAACTCCTCCACCCACTACCCTATCTTCGACTTCTTCCTCCACACCTCAATACAGTACTACCCCTTCACAACCAAGTCCTACCCCATCGCAATCCAGTCCCACCACTCCTCAATCAAATCCTACCCCGTCTCAACCCAGTCCCACCATTCCTCAACCTAGTCCTAACCTAGAACCCTGAAAAAGGAGGGTTAAGATGCTTGCCAGAAATATAATGGCTACAAGTTCTCTAGCAAGAAAATTGAATGTTAAACTTCAAGCCAGTCAGGCTCAAGAATCAGAAAACTCTAATGACTCCTTCAAGTCACCGACTGAGGGGGAAGCAATAAAATTCTTTGATTCTAAACAGGTATCCTCTGTACCAAGAACTATGTTTGAGGTTGATTCTGAGGTTGGTGAGAACTTATAAACTAGGTTTGTCTTGACTGGGTCTGTGATAGATGTGGAGTTGCCGGAAACAAAAAGAAAAGGTGGTAAAAATAAAGTTGAGAAAGAAAAAGAGAGAGAGGGAGGTAGGAGTGAAGAGAGGGGAACCAGGCAAGAATATACTCCATTGGATATTTGTGGAACTGAACTAGAAATGGTAGGAGAAGGTGCCAAAAAGTCAGGGGGAAGTGCATCCGGAGCAGCGGATGAGGGGTTGGTAAATCTGGGAAAGCCTACATATGAACCTGGTTAATCTACTGAGAAAACCCTAGCAGATATTCTAAAAAAGTTGGGAGATAGTTACAAGCCAAAGAATAAGAACCTTCTGCTAGTTGTGAAATTCCTCTTCCAAGAGGAAGAACCACAAGAAGCACATTTGAATCAAGTCACTGCATGGTTTTGAAGAATGACAAATGACAACACGGTTGAACCAGGTCCATTAGGACAAACATAGTCAAACAGACCAGTTGGCACGAGAAGAGTCCATGCGCAGGAGATAAACATAATCTTTTAACTAATAGGTTATCTCCTAAGCGAAAAGGTTGCAAATTGATAAGGAGGTGGAATTCGAATTCATGTAGGACATAATCAAGATCAAGGAAGTTGAGATAAACACAAACTCTTCCGCCAAGGAAGAGTTGCATTTGAACGAACAACAACATCTCAACTACTGATTCTATAAATTGTTGAAATATTCCTACTGAAGCTTTTTACGCACAAACACTAAAGTAATTCTTAAATGTCTGGGACTTTCTTAATTTTTGCAACTTTTTGATGATGCCAATAGGGGGAAGAATGGTTATGGGCTACTCTGAACATGTGATATTTATAACCTAATGAACCTGGTTCCTTAGTGATAAAAGCTTAATACTCTAAAATGTATAAATGTTGGATTAAGTTGGATATAGGCCTAAGCTTATGGACGCACAAAGTTTGTCATCATTAAAAAGGAAGAATTTGTTGGCCCAAGAAATTGAATGGTTTTGAAGATTGACAAAGAAACTCTGAAATGAACCAGGTCCATCACTGGCAGACATATGCACAAGCAGAGTTAAAGGCACATGAGGAGCACATGCAGGAGATAAATAAAATCTGGTAAAATAAGAGATATCTCCTGATCGAAAAAATTGCAAAATGATAAGGAGAAGGACTCCTTATTCAGTAAGAACAGAATCAAAGATAAGGAAGAATTTGAGGAGTTGAGATTTAACTAGAACTCTTCCACCAAGGAAGAGTAGCATTAGAATTCTAGTTAATCACTTGTCTACTAATCCTATATATTGCAGATTGTTCTTATTGTACAGGTACGCACACAAGCAGAAGTTAAGCAAGAATTGAGAGCAAAATTAGTGATGCAATTTTGCAAGCAGTTCGTGTGAGATTTAAGTGCGCGACTCTGAAACTACTTGAACCAGCTAGAAGAACCAGTTCCAATTATTGTCTTTTAGTCTAGTTTACTTGTAGTAGGTGATTTCAACTTGTACCTTTTCAGCTTTATCTAGAAGCGTTTGTAATAGGTACTGTGTGTTTCAAGTTATAGCTAACTTTGAGTTTGTCGCAAATAGCTAGAGGCAGTTTCCTACAATGGATTAGAGGTAATCCTAGGTTTACAAAAGAGTTTTTGTAAATGTTGTTTGGCTCACTGATTTAGTAAAGAGTTTTGGGAAAATACTACTGGGAAGTAGGTCGTGATTTTTTCACCTTTTGATCCAGGTGTTTTCCACGTAAAAATCTCTGTGTTCTTTATTTTCTGTATTTATTATTTCGCAAACAGAAGAGGTTGGAACACATAAAAGAACCTGATCCTTTTATAACTAGTGCACGCAAAAATCGGACACCACACAAATCACCCCTCTTGTGTGGTATTGACGTATAGAACTATCACAAGTATAAGAAAGACATAATGTGGGATAAGCATAATTTTTGTAGCATAAAAGAGAACCAGATTATTGATACTCTCCAAGCCCGAATTTACAAAACTATGCTAAAATTTTATACTGATATTCTCATTCAGCATGTTAAAGTGAAGCGTAAGATCACCCAAAACAAAGAAGATATCAAAATTTTCTAGAAATTATCTTTAAAGAAAGAACAACAATTGTATTGTTCTGCATGCCGATATATTTCATGAACTCTCCATTAGATAGATACATTTTTAGTCTTTAAGAGAAAATTCATGAAACTAAGAAATTATATTACCTCTAGAAAGACTTTCCTTTGAGTGCAACAACAAATGATAAAGCATATTATTAGAAAATACCATCATATCAAGACGGATAAATAATACACTAAAACAAGAGTGCTATTTGTACCAAAAATAAGAAGCCAAGCTAAAATATTTTTTTCTCCATTGGGATAGTTACCAATTACAATTCCTTTTATTTTTTATCTTAACTAAGAACTCAGTTATAAAATTATAGAAGAAAAAAATCATAACCGAATTTAAAACACAAAGTTATTGAAGTAAATTACTCACTCCGCAAAAGCTCGAATGCTACTCCGGACAAGTGTGCGCTTCTTTCCTATGCAAGCTTGATGTTTTTCTTTTACGTCTGAACCTGTTCACTTAGATACATGAAACTAATTTTTAAGAGAAAATTATGTAACGAAAGAAATTAATAAATTACGTCTAGAAGATTGGTATACCGAATAATAAGTACCATTTAATTTGTTCAAACTGAACATATATAGATTGTACAAAGTGTCCTTCTACATGTTGATGTGTTTCAAAGTGCTTGTCTCCATGTCAAATTGGTGCGGAACTTCCACATAAAGTAGAACGCATCTGGCAAATAAATGAAAATCCAAATTCACAATTATTTTCACCGTTACTACTTTTTAGTTGAATTAGAAGTTCTCGATATCAGTCAAGTGGGAATCTATATGCGGTGTATGTGGAGTTTAAATCGGGAAGAATTCCGTCCTAGGGTAATATTTTATATATTACAATTATATTCACCTTTAACTCAAATATTTAAGGGCATAAAAGTCTATCAAAATTTCGAGAGTATTTTAGTCGTTCAATATTTAGTACAAATTATTCATGCTTTTATAATAACTAGTATCTATGACTGTGCTTTACACGTTAATCGTGGCATGTGATGATTTAAAATTTTATTTACATGAAGGAACAATAAAATTTAATTAATGAGAGAATTTTTATGTATAATAATACAACAATCATCTAAATACCAAAAAATATTATTACATTAACATAATACATGAATTTAAAATAAAAAGACATCATTAAAACTTACACACATGATTGATTTTCCATGTTAATTAGATAATTACATATTATAGTTTAAAAGTAACTAATGTGAAGGTATCTTAACAAACACTTCTTTATAGACAATATTTTTTTGTGTATGTTTCCTCCTCCTAATGTGTTGATTGCTCTACCTTAACCAGAACTCTTGTTGTCGATTTTGATATCTCTCTTGAAAGTGCAACATACAATTATTTGTGCAAGAAAACATATTGCTGTAAATATAGTCCAATATTTTGGATGTCTACCCTTGTCCTTTATTTATTATATTTGCAAAACATAAGCATATTAAAAATTATTTTCACACGCATTTAAAAGAATATTCCTTAATTTCGGTAGACGAATATTGAATTAAGGGATAAAAATATACTTAGAAATACTTTGACCAGTATGATTATTTTTTGCATGTATGACGTTATTGTCAAATAGCTTGAGTCTACCTTCGCACACCTTCCTTACTCTTTAGCAGGCATCTGCCCCATATGACTTCTATATACCATCTGTGTGCAATTACATAATTTATTCGGCGTCTTTAAAGTTTTCAGTAGCATGACAATCATATTTTTCTTCAAAATTAACCTATATACAATGGAAGATCAATTTTAACTTAGTCTATTATATATATGACGACACTAACATACGTAAGAAATAAGAAACTTGACAACAACATGTATGATAGAAGGCCATTTGGTATTAAAGTATTTAAGTATTTTTCATGGTAGTTATTATTGGTATTCTACTGAGTCAAAAACTGTAAAACATTTTATTTTTACTATAAAATTTATCAATCAACATTTTATTGAGTTGATCAACATATTCATTTATGTTAGGTAAGATATCTTTTTAATTATATCATGCGATTTGCACAAATTACGTTTTAATCTAATGATAAAAATATTTCTCTTATTAAATGCATTACTTTTACCATTGGGATTGATAACCAGGTGTTCAGGAAGAACCAAATCATCTTTTATTGGATGCTCTTCTTTGTTTCCCACACGAAGCAAGAAGACATTGAATATTGGATCTGTTCTTACTTTATATTTCTTGTCAGTTGAATCTTTTTCGTTTAAGGCGAGACGTATAACTTTGGCAAGCTAGCTTTTATAGTCTCTGCTTTTGTCGATTTGGGAACTACTAGTAGTACTTTACCGTCATCTCCCAAACCATTAATTATTTCACCAAATTCATTAATATCCAATATATCTCTAGAACTTCGGATAATTATTTCGATCATCTGACACTTAGCCATAAGTCCTTCATCCCATATTATCAATTTTTCTTTCCTTATAAATTTATCACCATTGCTATGCTTTGGTATATTTGTGATGGTTATTTAAGTTATTTGAAGAGGTATATCAAATCTTAAGCGGTTGGCCTCACAATAAAATCGTCGTCGGTACACCACTTGTTATCATTGCTAATAGTATCATGCCTCTTGATATGATATTAACAAGTAGTGCATGACATAGAAATATTATTTTGATTCCGCCGGACGCATCTACACAGAATAATCCTATTATATCACAGTCCACTTTTTATAATATAGTCTTGAAAGTTTGTTCTTGTTTAGTGTAACAATCCGGCTGGTCATTTTGAGAGTTATAGCCCCGTTTTTCCATTTCTGCTTCTTTTTGTGATCTTTAATAGACAACAATAAATAATAATAAAGTAGGGAAGAAATTTAAACAAATAAATAAATGAATAGGTAAATGCTGTAACGAATTTAACATAAAATAACAAATTATTAGATAAATTTTCCAAATTTCCGAACTTTAATTTTTAAATAAAAACATTGTCAAAATATATAAAGAGAATAGTAAATAAATACTTAAACTTTTCAAAACCTTTATTTTTCTTATTTAAAAAAAAATCGATAAAATATAAATGTCCTCCCTTATCGCTCCTTGTTGCGGCGTGCAACCCGCTCCCACCTGTCCTCCGTTATTACTCCGCCCAAAATTTATCACCCTTATTACTCCTGTTGCGGCGTGCAACCCGATCCCACCTGTCCACCCCTATCACTCCTTGTTGCGGCGTGCAACCCACTCCCACCAGACATATCATATTAATTTATTCATAAATTTCATATTTCAGGCCAAGCCTTCACAACATTTTTGTCTCAACAATTATAAATAATAAATTACATTTTTCTCATAACTTCATACCTAGCTTTTAACCATGAAACCAACAGGAACATCAAATATATATATTCATTTCGTAAAAAATATACCAAACTCCTCAACCGTTTTTATATCATAGGGAAATCAACTCAAGCAACCAATATTCTCCCGAAATAATCACAACAATATCTAACAACAAATTAATCAGGCCAAATACTCATGAAAATAATAATGAACATATAACAAGTGAAACAATAATCAAATAAGTGGGAAACGAGAAAGGGATCATGTTTTAACAGACAATTTGGGTGGTGCATAGGTACTCGTCACCTCACCTATACACCACACCCATGCTTTTCACATAACAAATAAGTGGGGAGTCCTATTCCCTCAAGCCAAAGTTAGACCAAACACTTACCTCAATTCCGCAGGCCACTCACTGCTCAATTATGACTTTTCCTTTTGAATTCACCTCTAAGTTGCTCGAATCTAATAAAAATTTAACTTAATATCATTAACTAGTGCTAAAGGAGTTAACTTTATTAAAGAAATAAAATTTTCCCTAAGTTTTCTCAAACAAAGTGAAAACCCGACCTCGTGCCCGCTTGGTCTAAACTCGGGGTTCCGACCAAATTATGTTTACCCATTCGCCCCCGAGCCCGAATATACAATTTATTTCGAAATCCGACCTCAATTCGAGGTAAAGATTTAATTTTTACAAAATTTCCTAATTCTACCCAAACCCTCAATTTAAACTTAATATTCAATTAAATCTCTACAAGTTAGTACTCGGATTCAAATAATAATAACCGGAGAAAAATCGTTTAAACTTAAGAGCAAAGTTTCGAAAACTGTAGCTAATATATTTAGGTCACCACTAATGTACCGTAGACACCTTAAGATATACAATGTTAAAACTTCCAAACTTACGAGTATCTAATCCTTAAAAGTCAAATCTTATCATAAGCAATCTTCCCCATCACTAGCTAAAGCATTATGTCCACTAGTTAGTATAATATCTCTAGTTTATTAAGATTCTACCATTGTTACTTCTCTGACAAAGGAATCACAACGATAATTATATTAACTGTAATACTATTGAGCCACAGGATTCTAAATACTATATATAATATCTTACTAATTAAGATCACAGGTATAGAAAAGAAAGAAGATAGAATTAATACCTTAGCACAAAATTTGTCGTACACTATAATGCCGAAAGCTCGAAACTGAATTCTTCTCCTTATTTCTAAGGTTAAATATAAATAGAGCTCCTTTTCCTAATCAAATTTTCTCACAGTAAGTAAACTCATCAATATAGGAGGCGTAATTAAGGTCAATGTGTTGTATTCTCCAATTTGTTTTTCAAACTTGTCAACTTTCTTTCTTTATTTTCTATTGTTTGTCTCCCAATGAAATACACTAACGATTCTCGTATTTTAATACCCTAAATAGCGTAAATGGATCGGCATGATGTATGGGCTTGGTCCCGCTTCTTTTAATCCCAATATTACATCCAAAGTTTTTTTTTAATAATATACTAACATGTGTACTTTAGTATTTTGTCCACTAGTCACTTATTTAATACACTATATCATATATTATAATAAATTTTCTTCTACTAGCCTAGGCCCAATAACTATATAAAAAAAAATTAGTTCTATCCCACAATTAATAAGAGTTTTAAGGCGAACGAGCCTGGAATGGAGTCTTAAATCATAAGATGACCCTTTGGGAGTCATCACAATCTCCACCTCTAAAACAAACGTTCATCCTCGAACGGACATAGAAAAGTATCTGAGCTTGCGAATAAGTGAGGATATTTACTCTGCATGTCCGACTCAGACTCCCAAGTACATGCCTTAACGGGCTGGCCTTTCCACTGCACTCGGATTGAAGGATAGCTCTGATTCCTCAATTGACGAACCTGCCGGGCTAAAATAGCAACCGACTCTTCCTCATAAGTCAAGTCTTTGTCCAATTGGACAGAGCTGAAATCTAACACGTGGGACGGGTCACCATGATATTTTCGGAGCATAGACACATGGAATACCGGATGAACTGAGGATAACCCTGGAGGCAATGCAAGTCTGTAAGCTACCTCCCCTACCTTATCAAGAATCTCAAACGACCCGATATACCTAGGGCTCAACTTACCATTCTTCCCAAATCTCATAACACCCTTCATGGGCGACACACGAAGCAATACTCTCTCTCCAACCATGAATGCTACATCACGAACCTTACGATCGGCATAACTCTTTTTCCTAGACTGAGCTGCACGAAGTCTTTCCTGAATAATCTTGACCTTATCTAAGGCCTCCTGGACTAAGTCTGTGCCCAATAACCTAGCCTCTCCCGGCTCGAACCATCCAACTGGCGATCTGCACCGTCTACCATATAACGCCTCGTAAGGAGCCATCTGAATGCTCGACTGATAGCTGTTATTATAAGCAAACTCCGCTAATGGCAGGAACTGATCCCATGAACCTCCAAAGTCATAACACAAGCGCAGAGCATGTCCTCCAATATCTGAATGGTACGCTTCGACTGCCCGTCAGTGTGTGGGTGAAATGTTGTACTCAACTCCACTCGGGTACCCAACTCACGTTGAACTTCCCTCCAAAAGTGCGAAGTAAACTGAGTACCTCGATCAGAAATGATAGATACGGGCACCCCATGAAGACGAACAATCTCCCGAATATACAACTCAGCCAACAACTCTGAAGTATAGGTACTAGCCACCGGAATGAAGTGTGCTGACTTAATCAGCGTATCCACAATAACCCAAACCGCATCGAATTTCCTCTGAGTCCGTGGAAGCCCAAAATGAAGTCCATAGTGATGCGCTCCCACTTCCACTCAGGAATCTCTATCTGCTGAAGCAAACCACCAGGTCTTTGATGCTCATACTTTACCTGCTGACAATTTAGGCAACGAGCCACATAAGCCACAATGTCCTTTTTCATCCGTCTCCACCAATAATGTTGTTTCAAATCTTGGTACATTTTTGTTGCACCTAGGTGAATAGAATACTTGGAGCTATGAGCCTCCTCAAGAATCAACTCACGGAGGCCATCGACATTAGGCACACACAACCTACCTTGCATCTTCAAAACGCCATCATCCCCAACGGTAACCTGCTTGGCATCACCGTGCCGAACCGTGTCTCTAAGGACCGCCAAATATGGGTCATCATCCTGTCGCTCTCAGATACAATCAAATAGGGAAGACCGAGCGACAGTGCAAGCTAAGACACTACTGGGCGAAATATCCAACCTCACAAACTGATTAGCCAAAGTCTGAATGTCTGAAGCGAACGGTCTCTCGCAAACTGGAATATACGCAAGGCTGCCCATACTTACCGTCTTTCTACTCAGTGCATCGGCCACCACATTGGCCTTCCCCGGGTGATACAATATAGTGACATCATAATCTTTTAACAACTCTAATAACCTCCGCTTCCTCAAATTTAGATCTTTCTGCTTAAATAAATACTAGAGGCTGTGATGGTCAGTAAAAATCTCACCCGGCACGCCATAGAGATAATGTCTCCAAACTTCAAAGCATGAATAATAGCCGCCAACTCTAAGTCATGTACAGGGTAATTCTTTTCATGGACTTTCAACTGACGAGATGCATACGCAATCACCCTGCCATCCTGCATCGACACTGCTCCAAGGCCTACTCGAGAAGCATCACAATACACCGTGATAGAACCCGAATCTGATGGTAACACCAACACCGGTGCTGAAGTCAAGGCTGTCTTGAGCTTCTGAAAGCTCGCCTCACACTCATCTGACCATTTAAACGGGGCACCTTTCTGAGTTAATTTAGTCATTGGGGCTGCTATAGATGAAAACCCCTCCACGAAACGACGGTAGTAACCGGTCAAACCCAAGAAACTCCTAATCTCCATGGCTGTGGTGGGTCTAGACCAGTTCTTGACAGCCTCTACCTTCTTAGGATCAACCTGAATACCCTCAGCTGATACGATATGACCGAAAAAGGCTACTGAATCTAACCAGAACTCACATTTAGAAAACTTGCCATACAACTGATTGTCCCTCAAAGTCTGAAGTGCTATACGAAGATGCTGCTCATTCTCTTCCCGACTGCGAGAGTATATAAGAATGTCATCAATGAACACGATCACAAAAGAGTCCAGATGGGGCTTGAAAACCCGATTCATTAAGTCCATAAAGGCCGCTGGAGCATTAGTCAGCCCAAAAGACATAACCAAAAATTCATAGTGCCCATACCTCGTACGAAAGGCTGTCTTAGAGATATCGGAAGCCCTAATCTTCAGCTGATGGTAGCTTGACCTCAAATCAATTTTCGAAAGCACTCTAGCACCCTGAAGTTGATCAAATAGGTCATCAATTCTCGGCAACAGATATTTATTCTTGATAGTAACTTTATTCAGATGCCTGTAGTCTATGCACATCTTTCTTCTTTACAAACAGAACCGGTGCACCCCAAGGAGAGACACTAGGTCTGATAAAACCCTTATCTAACAAGTCTTGCAACTGTTCTTTCAACTCTTTCTATTCTGGTGGGGCCATCCGATATGGAGGAACAGAAATGGGTTGAGTGCCCGGAGCCACATCAATACAGAAATCAATATCCCTATCGGGCGGCATACCCGGCAGGTCTGCAAGAAATACCTTAGGAAACTCACGCACGATAGGAACTGACTCTATAGAAGAAACCTCAGCATCAGAATCACGAATATGAGCCAAATAAGCCAAATACCCTTTCTCCACCGTGCGACGAGCCTTGGTATATGAAATTACCCAGCTGGGAGGACGAATAAGAGTCCCTTTCCATTCTAATCGAGGCAATCCCAGTAAAGCTAAAGTAATTGTCTTGGCATGACAGTCCAAAATGGCATAATAGGGTGACAACCAATCCATGCCCAATATAATATCAAAGTCAACCATGTCTAGAAGTAAAAGATCCACACTAGTTTCAAGGCCTTCAATCACTACCACGCATGAACGATACACTCGATCTACCACAATAGCATTCCCCACCGGTGTAGACACATAAACAGGAACACTCAAGGGATCACGGGGCACATTCAAATACGATGCAAAATAGGATGAAACATAGGAATAAGTAGACCCTGGATCAAACAAAACGGAAGCAGCTCTATCAAAAACTGAGATGATACCTGTGATAACAGCGTCGGAGGATTCTGCCTCGGGCCTAGCTGGAAAAGCATATAGTCGAGGCTGAGCCCCACCAGCCAGAACCACACCTCTGGGAGGACCTCCACATCTAGCAGGCTGACCTCGACCTCTAGCTATATGTCCTCCACCTCTAACATTCTGGCCTCTACCTCTGACTGCCTGACCCCTACCCCTTGCTGGCTGGGCAGGTGGTGCTGCAGCTGGTACCGGAACTATGGCACGAGAGCTCTGGTACTGATGTTGATTACTCAGAAACCTCGGACAAGCTCTCCGAACATGCCCATATTCACCACACTCAAAACATCCTTCTTGATATGAGGACTAACCCTGACGAACCGGCTGTCCACGATAATAACTCTGCAGAGGAGGTGCTCTAATAGGAGCTGAAGGAGAATTGTAGACTGGCTGAGCATAAGGAGGTACATAAGAACCACGACCCCCAGAATTACCATGTGAAACGTGTAGTGCTGAATGGAATGGCCTGGATGAATGGCCTCTACTAAATGAAGCCCCGCCTCCAGATGAGGCACCACTGAAAACACCAGAATGGCGAGGTCTCTTGTCTGACCCCTGACCTCCAATCCCAAGAACAGACTCAACCCTCCTCGCGATATTCACCGCATCCTGAAGAGAAATCTCAGACCCTGTTTCCTTGGCCATCTGCAACCCGATGGGCTGAGCAAGACCATCAATAAACTGTTTGACCCACTCTCTCTATCTGTGGGCAATATAAGAATAACATATCTAGCCAGATCCACAAAACGAGTCTCATACTGAGTCACCGTCATATTACCCTGTTGGAGTCGCTCAAACTGACGACGATTATCCTCTCGAGTAGTGACAGGTAAGAACTTCTCCAAAAAGAGATGAGAGAACTGATCCCAATAAATAATCCCTCCACCATTGCTTGGCGGAACCAGTCATCTGAAAAGCTGCGAAGTCGACTCCATTGGTCTCTAGAATACCCATATTACTCAACACCTCATGACACCTATCCAGATATTCCTGTGGATCCTCTAAAGTAGCACCACTGAAATGGACAGGAAATAGCTTAGTAAACCTGTCAAGTCTCCATAAAGCATCTGATGACATGGCTGCCCCATTAGCGGGTGGCACTGCTGCAACTGGCTGAATTACCCAAATGGGATTGGTCACTGGAGTCTGAACCTGAGGAGTATTCTGAACTGGAGTGTGGGTAGTAGGAGTCGGGACCCCTCCTCCAGCCTGAGATACATTTGCTGCAACAGGAAAGGTGCCAGTCTGGGCCACGCTCTCCATAAGTCCCACTAAACGGACCAAAGCATCCTGAAGAACTGGGGTAGCAATAAACCCCTCGGGAACCTGAGTCGGTCCCGCTAGAACGGTCTGAGTTGGAACCCCCTCATTAATATCAATCTGAGGTTCCACAGCTGGGGCTGCTGCCTGAGCAATGGGCTAAGTCCTGCCCCTGCCTCGGCCTCTGGCGCAGCCTCAGCCTCAGCCTCTTCCCCTAGTAGGAGCTGCTGCTGCTGGAGGACCGGAATGCTGGTCAGCGGAAGATGAAGCACGTGTTCTCGCCATCTGCGAGAGAATAGAAGAATCCAAATCAGTATTTAAGATACAAGAATCGCACGATAGAATAGAAATAAAAATAGAGTTGTTTCCTAACTCAATAGCCTCTGAGAGATAAGTACAGACGTCTCTGTACCGATCCTTCAGACTCTACTACGCTTGTTCGTTGATTGTGAGACCTAAGTAAACATAGGGCTCTGATACCAACTTGTCACGACTCAAATTCCCAACCTAGAGATCGTGATGGCGCCTAACATCACACTTGCTAGGCAAGTCAGTGTTAGTTACCGAATTACTAATTTCCTTGATTATTTACTTCAGCATAAATAAATAAATTTAAAGTGATCTTAACTAAAACAATTCCCAGCAACATTAAAATAAGTAATAATACTAACTAATTTAAATCAAACAAACCGCGAACTACTTATATAAATAATACCAAAAACTACCCCAGGGTCTGGTGTCACGACCCAAAACCGGTTCAGGTCGTGATGGAACCTAACAGCGAGGTTAGGCAAGCCAATGTACGACTATAACAATAGAAGTGCGGAATATAATCAACAGTATGGGGTAAGGCCGTAGAAACAAGCTGAGCCACAGCTAGGCCCAATATATACAACCCCAAATTACCAACATAACTACAACAAGTGTGTGCCAGGACTAGTGTCACAGTGTCAACGGGCGGCTACATAGATACAACGACAGAAATACATATGCAAAAATATACAAGCCGCAGTATGAAACAAAAGACTGAGCAAAATGAAACTAGAAGGCTACAGAGGTGCTGTCAGGATGACGCCAAGAAGACAGCTCACCGTATGGAACGACACCGCGATCAATATCTATCAGTAGACGGACGGACTTCAACACCTGCACAATCAAGTGCAGAAAAAGAAAGAAAGTGCAGCATGAGTACATATAATCAAATATGTACCCAGTGAGTATCCCGTCTAAACTCGTAAAGAGTAGTGACGAGAGGTAGAATACATACTCACTAAGGTCCAGTACATAAATAAATAAATAAATAAATAAGGTACATACCGAACAATAAATCATGTGAGAAAAATACATAAAGTAAGGACATGTAATCAACAACCATGTAACTGATCTTAAACATAACCTTTCTTTGTAAACCGATCATATGTATCACTTCTTTTTCCTTCTCATTATCTGTGATTATCTTAGCTTGTTATCTCAGTTATTCACTTTTCGGTTCTCAGTATCGTTTGTTAACTCACCATCATACGATCCCAACTCAATGCAATGCTTATGTATGTGTATATATATATATATATATATATATATATATATATATATATATATATATAACCGACACGGACAAGACTATGTGCCGAAGTCATGAGGGTGGGTCATAAGGACTGACTCAGTCATAAAGCTCCACACGCTCGCGAATCATACCTGCGACTCGTGCGCTGACTCGATAAAATCTCCACGATCGCGAATCATCCATGCGACTCGTGGGCAAATATCTCTCCCTGCTCGCGAATCATTCATGCGACTCAGGGGCCAATGACATATATATATAATCTCCCGATCACGAATCATACCTGTGACTCGGGGCCAATGATGCAAAGTAAAACTCTCCCTGATCACGAATCATGCCTGTGACTCGGGGGGGCGAATAAATATAAGTTCTCCCCGATCACGAATCATACCTGTCACTCGGGGGCCGATGAAATTACTAATATAATTCTCCCTGATCACGAATCAAACCTGTGACTCAGGGGCTAGTAAAATAAGTCTGATCTCTCCCTGATCACGTATCAAACCTGTGACTCAGGGGCTGGTAAAAATATGAGTGTAATTCCTCCCTGATCACGAATCAAACCTGTGACTCAGGGGCTAGTAAAATATAAGTGAAATTCCTCCCTGATTACGAATCAAACCTGTGACTCAGGGCAATGAAAATATAAGTTCTTCCCGATCACGAATCATACCTGTGACTCGGGGGCCATGAATGCATGAATGCGTATATATGACTGCATGAATACATGCATATATATATATATATATATATATATATATGTGTGTGTGTGTGTGTGTGTATATTTAGACACCGTGGTTCCGACTCGCCCACTCTCAACGGGATCGGATACTCACATCTCACTTGATAGCCAAAGTTGGGATTTTATCATAATTTCCACTTCGCTCATAATATCACCATGATGGAACAATTCAAGTATAGACTTTCGAACAAAACTTTCATTCCTTCAACTGGCCTACTCTTTAGCAGTGCATTCAATTTTATAGTGACCAGTCTTACCAAAGTGGGTGCCAATTTTGTTCTCAGGAAGAGTGATATACTTGCTTTTGGGATACCATTTTGGTAGTTGACTTCCAAAGCCAAGTCCTCTTCTGTTACTACTATTATTTTCTTGAAGCCATGTCAAGGCATCAGAGGATTTATTCCATTTGCATGTTCGATCTAATTCATGTTTGACCGTACCAAGTTCTTCTTTTAGTACTCTTATATGTTCATCTTTATTGTACATCTTATCCTTTAGTTTTCCGACATTTTCTTCTAACATGAGTTGAGAGTGATCAACTGTCTTCTTGCTAGTTCCCAATTTCAGTTTTAAATTTTCAGTTTTTAGGTCTAGGATCTTAGTTTCAAATGGATGAACCTCGCTCTTCAAGGCAGTGTTTTCCTTTTCAGATTCACTTACTCTGATTTCCAGGTTCTTACACTTTGCTTTTAACATTACACACTCCTTAGACAGTTGTTCTTTCTCTTTATATATTTCTTCAGAATCATCCATGAAATCAAGTAGCAACTCAGAGAGTTTTTCTTTGGATAGGAATTTAATCTTTTTTTTGAGATGCGATATACTTACCTCTAGTTCTTCACATGATTCTTCATCTGATTCACCAATTTCCATAAGTGCTTGTTCTTCTTCCTCACCATCTTCTGATTCTTCATCTGAGCTTTCTCCCCAAGAAGCAACCATTGCTTTATTTGTGGTTTTCTTGGGATGGACCAATTCCTTCTTCCTGTTCCTTCATTCAGATCTTTCCCTTTTCCATTCTACCTCCCACTGAGGACAATTCTTGATGTGGTGATCAGTTTTTCCACATTTATGGCATCCCTCATTTGTTGGCTTTTCTGGAGCTCTTGCTTTGTTATAGTTTCCACCTCTTGAGATGCCCTTTTTTCTTATGAGGTAGTTTCTGAATTCCTTAGTGATCATGGCCATCTCATCTTTCATCCAGATCTGCTCCCTCAGTGATTCTTAGTGCTATACATCTTTCCTTCTTTGAAGCATCCATTTTCATTGTCTACCTATGAGTTCGTAGGCAGTGAGATTTCCAATTAGCTTGTCCAACTTGAGGGTTTCCATGTTTTTGGATTCCTGAATAGCTGTGATCTTGTTTTCCCAAGAAATTGCCAAGACCCTAGTCAGGATCTTCTCAACCCTGTCCTTTTCAAGAATGACCCTTCCAAGAGACTTGAGTTCATTGGTCAGTGTTGTGAACCTTGTATACATCTCTTGGATTGTCTCTCCTTCCTTCATAGTGAAGTTTTCATATTGGGAGTATAGTAGAGTACTTCTTGACCTTTTCACTTGAGGTGTTCCTTCATGAGCTATTTGCAAGGTATCCCAAATTTCTTTGGACGTGGTGCAACTTTGAATTCTACTATACTCGACTCGACCAAGTCCACACACTAGCCACCTTTTGGCCTTAACATTCGTCTCCCATTTTATTAAGTCTTCAGCAGTGCAATCAACTCTTGTCTTTGGCACGTCTACTCCTTCAGCGGTCTTTTTCATAGTAGACAAAGGACCATCAGTGACTATGTCCCATAGTTCATAGTCTTCCCCAAAAAAGTGATCCTTCATCATGTTCTTTCACCAGGAATAGTACTGGCCGTTGAAGAGTGGAGGCCTAGAAGTTGATTGTCCTTCCCAGTTCCCAAGTGGTGCACTCATTTTGATCTTTCCCTATGGTGTTAACCTCTTCAAGGATAACCTGCTCTGATACCAACTGATGTTTTATACGTCAATACCACACAACGGGGGGGGGGGGGGATTTGGGTGGTGTCCAATTTT